>NIUQ01000162.1:0-68706 GCA_002796945.1 Plectus sambesii | reverse complement strand
AAGCAGTAAGCCGTGGAAAATGAATCAAGGTTCATTTGCATGTCTGAATAAGTGGCGCCGTTCGTTTTCAATTAAAATTATTGATTCAAAAGTTTACGTAAGAATGAATGATCATACATCCGACGCATGTGTCGAAGCTTATTCCCTGTTATACACGAAATTCCATTTCCACAACTATCTTGATGCTTTTTCCTTCTTATGCATCTTCCGTATTAGGTTGTAATATAAGTAATGGCGTTTTTTCTTACTTTCTAATAGTTTCTGACCAGTTTCTACAGGCAAGGCATCGAGCAGATGCCATAACGATGAAACGATGTTATCGAATAACAGAGATTATGTAGTTGATTAAATCTCCACGGTTTCTGTAGAATTATTTTTCCTGACATCAAAAAAGGCATTATGTTACAACCCAGTACATTTGAATGAAGCGAAACTTGGTCACTAATCAAAATGATTAATTATTCATTTCTGCTTTTAAACACAGCGGGCCTTTAATTGATTATTTTATCCGCAGTTCTAATGTTTGACTAAAAATTAAGCCACGAAGAGACCGATCCGTCATTTTTATGAATCGATGTGATGTTAATTTAAAAGCTTTGACACATGCGTCGGAGGAATGATCATTCACCCTCACTTGAATTTTTCAAATCAATAGTTTTTTTATTGCAAACGAACGGCGTCATATGTGCAGACATGTTAGTGAATCTTGATTCATTTTTCATGACGTGTCGCTTTTAATGCAGAGTTGTTCTATCGATTACAGGAATAGCCAATGATTATCTTAATCTTTCCATCCATGTCTTTTATCTTTGTGCTGATTGGTTCGCTGTTAAAACTAGGCGAGGCATGGCCCCCGAAAGAAGTGCTCAGTTCCGCCTGCAGCCGTTTTGTTTTACATCTCTTCTTACTCATTGGGTACCTTTCTTACGTACAACAAAAAATTATATTGCATGCGCAAAACGTAAAATGACTCATCGTATGTTTTATGCGTACAGTAAAATTGTTTGTTGCTCGCAGCAGAGGTATGCGTACGTCTTAGTCATTAGTTCCTATGGGTTTTCTGTAGCAGTCATATCAATGACTATTATGTAGCTTTATTTCTACGAATAATACGATTCTCGTTAAAATTTTCTCATTATCGATCATAATCTGTCATGAAGTAACACTTTTTATGTATACTTAGCACAAAGCACAAATATTGCGACGGAGAGTATTTTCTTAGAAGAAATGTAGTATGAGCGTTACGATAGTCGCGGTTCGTACAGAATTGCGCTTGATGAGTACAGTGTAGAAATATATACGTGTAAGGTATTGACGATTACTTGATGACTGGAAAGTGGTATATATCACATACTTGCATAGCGCAAGTCATAATTGTGAGGTTAAGCCTCAAGTCTAAGTCTAAGCCTTTGCCCCTGCCTCATCACCGCAGATCATGTCAGCTTATTAAGCGTAACATGCTTATTCCTCTTGGCCTATTTCGATTATTCCGCTTTCGCAAGCTCATCGTCAGTAAGCACATAAGCTGAATGAATCGCGTCTGATTACGACACTTTTCGAAAGCGATGAGGCGCCACTGGAGGCGTCGCCGCTTCATCTCATCAATTGGTGAGACGGCCGTGTTCTTTAGTGCGGCCTTCGATGTCTGCGTCGCCGTTCTCCTATCATCCATTGGAATAGCGCAATCGAATTGCCCCTCCTCGGGCGGGATATAATACCGGCGATTTCGCGTCAGTTCTCCTTCGTCCGATCGCTTAGATAGATTTTATCTGAGCTTTCTATTCGTTCGCCTGTGTTCGGATGTGGATGCGGCGCGATGCGACGCGAGGCGGCATGCGTCTCGTCCTCAGACAGCGCCGTCCTCCGCTGGTCGCGTCCGATCATTTGTCGCGCTCGTCGCCCTATGGCTCAGCACGACCCAGACGACCCACCGATGGGATTATATGATTGCCATTGATGCCCCGATTCCTGCCCTTTGCCTTATTGGCGCCCCGCGGCGACGCCCTTCTGGGCGACTTTCAGCTGCTTTTACCTCATCCGCATTAGAATCATCACATCTTGACGGTGATCTATGACAGGCTTGGCGTTGAATTTCACTCTCGGGCTTACCCCCTACTTCCGAAAAGGTGCCATAGTTCCTCGATCGGACGGCTTAGGGTTTTGGATATATTTTTATTAATCTGGAACAAAGAACCCGCTTCTCTTATCAGCAGACACGCAGTACGTCGCTGTTTTTTGCATAAAAAATTAGGCGATCGTTTTTGAAAAAATTTAGGATAATTTTTCACCTAAATTTTTATCTTTATACAATTTCAATCGTTCAATGGTATAGGTGTACTCTTTCTCTCATTCGTTCGCTCGCGAGACGAATGTATCTCTCTAGTCTGCATTGTTGACGTGGTTTTCATATTTTCATGTCTTGATTGCATATTGACAGGAAGCAGGCTAATTTGAGACGGAGCGCTCGCTTATTATAGGCAAAAAACTATTCCAGTTGCCTTGTTGAATACATGTAGCTTTTATAGCGCGCGGATGTTGTCTATTTTGCGTTGATTGCCTGGCGCGCTCTTTGGTCTAACCACACTCGCGATGCGAAATATAACGAACGGTTGACATATCACCCGAATTAATCGTCAGGAATGTACGCACGCGTCCAATTCTCTCGGAATGGACCGCAGGTGTCCTGCGGCGAGCTGTCGTAGCAGCGAGTAAAAGAATAAGAGAATTGGCAATGCGATCGTCGCGGTTGGCATCTCGCCCCGTAAAAGATGATTGTTGCTCTTTTCGGCGCGCTCTTTTGATGGCGTCCGTGCCACGACAATGATCTCGCATTATCTGCTGAGCTGCTCTGCGAAAGAACGACCATTTCAAACGTAATGATCAGGGCTTTATCTGTCGCGTTGTTGATTTCGTTTTCACAGTTTTCATCCTTCGTATTTGTTAAAAATTGTCTGTTGCGGATAGTTACCGCTCTTACTATTAGTTTATTCTGTTTTTCTGTCATTCGGTTTGTGTCATTCGCGCATCTTTTTTCTCCACGGTTTTGTTTAGTGCTGACTGTCTTCTCTCAGTTACTGTAATTTTAGCGCTGTGAAAAAGCATGTCCCTTTAGTATAACTGAAATTTTAGTGCGCGGTTTGAAACTGGCCGAATGCTTTAGTTGAGATTTGCTCTTAGCGCTACATTTAGCCTCTTTTTTTCTGCTTTTGACTTCGCTTCACTTTTTATACCATCTGATTTTCATTTAAATCCTATACCGTAGAGAGTTTTCTTTCTTTTTATGCATTTAATAATGTCCAGTACTACGTCATTGAATTCGCTTTCAACATTCATATTATAGTATCTGAGACGAATTATTTTAAATAATTTAGTCAAATGCAGGAAATTTTTGCATTAAACGCTAAAACTGACTAACACTACCTATGAATGCATGATGTGAAATAGGTCTGTTCTGAATTGGACCGCGCCGATGAAAAGTATTGTTCGAGCAAGAGATCGAGGTAGCCACTATAGTTGGCGAAGATGAGCTCGCTTTTCGGTATTTGAACACCGCTTCTCACCAAAAATACTAGTCATTTCTCAGATTTTACTTGCGCAAATTGATAGAAAGAAGGGGTATCGACTTTTGAAGTCGTTTAATTTATTCAATTTATGATTTCTTGCTAGTGATCGGGAAGTTTCGACCGTATTAATTCAGTGTGTGTATTTTTAGAAAAATCGATAATCTTTCAATTGGTATCAAGTCGCAGCCGAGTCCTGCGTCCACGAAAGGATCGGAGCATTCCGCTGATAGCGCCGTCCCGGAAGAACCTCAGCCTTCATCGGTAATCCACAATAATATTCTTTTATTGCGAAGTGCTTAGTTGTTTCTTTATGGATTGATCAGCAAATTCCGGTTTAACTTAACTTTGTTTTCGTGAATAAGATGGAGTTGAAATTGCATCAGTTATGTGGGAGATTTTTCGAATTTATGCCGAGTTTTTAGAGGAAGTATAGTGAAATTTAGCGAATGCGAAATTGAGGTATTGTTGCTTAATGACGATGGAGAAATTTCCTTCTTAACACTGGAGCAAAGGGCCTTGAGTATACCGATGGGCGAAGTTCAGTTTTTATTACTTTTTCTGGTACCAGCAACTTGGCAGTAGATCTTTTTCGGTGTTCATTGAAGCAAAACATTCAATCTGACCTCTGATCGAGAATGAAACTCTCGAACTAATTTGCTTAGAGCCGTATCAGAGCGGGCGCAATCAATGCGTCCTCGTTCCGCCTGACGCACTCTCTCTCAGGCGGTTGTCGCATAGCTAGGGCATTAGGGCACGATAAAAATTTCATTTAACGCTTTGTCGCATCAGGTGGAGATACTTAAAGTCTTATGCGTCTCAAGACGGCAATGAAAAAGTCAGTTCGATTAGTGATGGTCTTTCTGATTGTCTCATTGGCATTTATGTCTTTGCTATGTTCCACCGGTTTTACGGAGTTTCACATCATAATTCATCGCTTTCGCATTCAGTTCCGTCAGATCAGCGTTCAAATTGAATGTATACATAACGAAATGAATGCGTGGTTAACGAACTGGAATGCAAAAGTGACGATTAATAATTAAAGATCCTGTAAATGCTTGGAAAATTCTCGAACAATAAGCTATCAAACGCGACCATAGTAAACAATTGGATTGTTTGAGGGTGTTGGCGGTGAGCATTCGGCCATGCCGGAAGGCGCCGGCAGCAAACGGGCGAGCGTGTCCGTCAGCGGCGTGCTGATGCAGTTGGAGCAGTTGATTGTCTCCGATGAATGGACTCGCAAGGAGCAGTCCGATGTCTCCGCCGCGCCCCACGGGAATGCCGGCAAGAGAAAGTATGTCATTTTTTGCTCAGTACAAAGCATTCAGTTATAATAGTCTTTTATTCTATTTCATGACTTTTCATGCCGTTTCGTAATCTTTGCATTCAGATTTGCCACTCTTGCATATGGTTCTGTCAAAATAGCGTTCTGTTGAGTGCAGAAATGACGAAATAAAATGTAATAGGGATTATCATTGTAATTTCTTGGTAACGAGAAAATGAAGTGCTGTACCGATAAAAGTTAATAATGTGAACGCCGCAGCGAACGTGCACAATTTACTTTTCGATACTAAGCGTGCTGCAGTTCTCCTTGCGGCTCTCTGCAATTGACTATAATATTGGACCGATTTCACATCGCGTACTTTAGCTAAAGTCGTACTTAAGGCCTATCCTTTATCATTGCGTAAAGTCCGACTTTAGTTAAAGTACGCGATGTGAAACCGGCCGATTATGACCATAAATATACGCGCTAAATTTTCAGACGGGCGGACGGGCCGCGTTTAACGGAGCTGGGGCGGAGTTTGGTGACGTCATACAGTCTTAAGGCGTACATTGACTTGCTTGGGGTTAACCACCGCCAGAGCATCGCCTCGTGGTTGTATGGGAACACCTCGTCGGCGCTGGCCGGCCTCTTCCGCTTCTCCAACGCACTCGTTCACTGCGAGGACAGCGACTCCGCCGCCGTTCACTCCGTTAGAAATGGAATCGGTCAGTTTGCATCTTAATTTCTTTTCTGTTGGCTGCGATGTGGCTGACTGGCGGAATGATAGTTGTTTTTTGGTTTTTACGCGCGTAAATTGTTAAAAAAAGAAGCGCTATCGACTTTCGAAGCGGTTCGCCTTATTCAATCTGAAACTTCTTGTTATTGATCGGCAAAATTTGACTGTACTATGGCAATCAAATCGTCCTGTTTCAGGCCACGCCGTTCGTTTGGCACTGCGCCACGTTTATGGTCCTGATTTGGTGACAAATGGTTGGCGAACGTTCGTGGAACAGGGCGCGCCGGTGGTCTACGTCAGCCCGGGCTTGCACATGGATCTGGCGCCATACTTAGCGAACGAGTTTAGCATCGCCGACTGCGTCACTGTTGCCAAGGCCGAGACGCCTTTGGCTGACGTCGAAGGCAGATTGGTTAGTCGATGGCTTTGTATATTTTTTGTAGGGTTACAAGATTTTTTTGAAAATTGTTACAGTTTTCCTGAAGTTGATTGTAGTATTATCAAGAATGCATCATTCATTTTTTCAAAATAGTGCCTGCTATTCTTCATATTGAAGCAGTTATTACCTTGTTAGCACATATGACACCGACATGTATATAAGCGGAAGTTCATTATAACTAAGCTCTTTATAACAAATCATTAGAACCAAGAAGCCAGTAGAATGCTAAAAATTCGAATAACGCGCGTTATCTTCGAACTTTAAGCACGTTCTTACTGTATGACATCCCTTGACACTATTATCGTTGCAGAACCCGGCGGATTTGGAAGAGCGCCTTGCGTTGGACTTTGATCCCAGCTCCAACCGCAAGCCGTTGCTGGTAGTGGCGGTGGTCGGCTCGGCCATCTTCGGTCAAAACGACCTCGTCTCTCGTCTTATCGAACTGCGCGCCAAATATGGATTCTGGCTGCATGTTGTTGGACAGGTATCGTCTCAGCTTTTCCATTCGATTGCGATGCTTCTGATTACATTCATGCATGATCCAGTTAATTATTGCTAGTTATTACATGGCTTTATCCAGCTATTGGGTCGGAACATAAGTAATGTCGTTTTCTCCTGACTTGTTGACTCAAAACCAACCAGTTTCTACAAGTAAGGATTTGAACAGTTGCCACAAAGATGGAACTACGTTATTGAAAGAGAGGGCAATTTTGTAGTTGATTAAAGTTCCACAATTTTTGTTGGATAATATTTACAGTATCAAAAAAGAAATATCATTCTTGAGAAAGAGATGTATGATAATATAATATAAAACATTTTCAGGGACTGGCGGCGTTGGCGTTGAAAGAACCGACGGAGACGCTCGTCAAGGTGCTCACACAAGCCGACTCCTTCACGCTGCCTTTAGCGCAGTGGCTTGGTGTACCGGCGGCGCCTGTTGTGGTACGCCGTTTCTCGTCTCTCATTTTTATGTACAGTACTCGCTCTAAAAGTCATTTTACAAATAGCGATTATTCTATTAACGATAATTATAGAATGACTATTCCCTGTTTACTAGCCTGAGCAGCGCTCCACCTGCAAAATTTTGCGTTTCCAGCCTTTCCAAGTCAAAAATGATTGAAATTTGCATTTCAGACTCTGCACCGCCCTCTCGAGGACTACAAGCCGACGTACCGTGAGAAGTTGGACTCGCTCCCGTGGTGGGTCGCCACTCAGCATCTTACCCTGAAACGAATGACCGATACTATTGAGACCGCCTACTACTTGGTAAGTCTGCGCAATTGTTTCTCCACCTTTATTCGCTTTTATTGATAATATGGTACTATTGGGGTAGGATTTTCTCGAAATTAGGATTTCATGTTGAAAGCCTTATCGATAATTAGCCCTGGGAGCGTAATTTTCTAGTTAAAAGTATTTGTTCGACAAAATAAAACGGTCTCATTTGTGCGATCTCTTCTCGAAGCACTCTTGTATCAGATATGTTCATTCGACAATGGCAAATTTCCAATTAATCTCAAACATACGAGCCACTTCACTGAACACATTGTTTTCTTTTTAAAAAATTGCGCCAAAAGTGAACCCGTACCTATACCCGTCCTTTTCACTCTATAAAGACACACGTAACGTTTTCAGAGCAAGCTGATGCTAAAAGGTCTTTCGAATTTCCCGCGCATCGAGCTTTTCGGCATACCGAACGCGGCCGACTTCGCGATGAAGGTGTACAAGGGATCGTTCTCGGCACCCACCGTCCTGATCTTCAAGTACAACTACTATGACACGGCCGTGGTGAGACGGAACAGCGGCGGTTCGAACGCCGAGGCGATCATAACCGAGTCGCCTATTGTCAGCGCGGAGGATGTCGAATACGCCGACTCCCTCAACTCGTGGGTAGGTTCATGGAGCGCATTCTTTTCATCTGTTTGTTATGGTCCTGTTTTTCTCCAAAGTTTTCTCGAATAATGCTCAGTTTTTTGGTTCTATGACTGAGGTTTTTCCGCTCTTCTTGCTTTTGCACAGCTTTATAATTTTGCATCCATTGAATTGAATTTCGCAACGTTGAAAACTGTCTTTTCTTCGCAGTAAATTTCATTAAAAAAATGTTGCTGTAGAGCGATTGACCCAATTGTATAGTTATGTGAATGGTATGATGTAACTATGTTCGACTTTATTTCTCTTACTTAAAAGAATATTTCTGCGAGGCGATATGAAAATAATTATTAATGTTGAATTTGTGCGCTTTCAGCTTGGTCAAGGCCTCATCTCGGAGTGTCGCGCGCTGGGTCTGCATCTGATTGAACTGGGTGGTCAACACGGTACCGCATTCCGTTTCTGCCCTCTCGAAAGCGCCGCTGGTCAGTTTTTGTTCCTATTGTGAACGATTGTTATGATTGTGCTCATTACACTATAAACAGATATAATACGCTGCCTGCTTGGCATAGTTAGCTGAAGTCAATTTACGGTACTCTCCTTTCGGCTGAAGGTGGCCGCGTTCCGTTTTGAAGACCGCAGGCCAAATCTCAAGCGTAACTGCAGTTCCGCCTAAATTTATCCATTGGGTCATGCTCGACCTCAATTACGTATATTTTTCGTCTAAATCATCAAATTGTAATAATAAAATCGAATATGATTGCTGTAGTTCTACTAAAATACTATTGGCGATAGTGAACATAGTAAAGTGATAATGGTAGCATTTGTTTCAGCTGCTGGCACGAAGCCAGAGGACGTACAGAAATTCATTAAGCAGCTGGGGGAGACGCTGTCGATCGTCGACGCGACGGTGCGCGCTCGGCGCCGTCTGCCCGACATTATCGCCGGCCATCCCACTTTGTGTCGTCTCCCCATCCAAAAATGGGCCGGCGTCGGCGCCGTCTGGTCAGTCCATCGTTATCATACATGTGTAGAGCTATAATGGAGTTGAAGTTTTGAAAAAGTCGGGGTTGGGGTTGATTTCTGAAGTCGGTGCAATCCTGTGGGGATCGTGATTATTTCTGTCCCGTTACAGCTTTGGACGTGTACTTTGAAAGCTTAAGGACTAAAGGAGGAAATTGTTTCTATCGGTAAATGGGACTGGCAGATTATGACCGGTATTAACGATTTGTATTTAATGATGCCTGAAAAATCTTACAACAGGCGAGTTTAAGCCACTAGCGAGGATCGACATATTTTTGTCTGCTTAAAATAAGCTTGAGTGTTAAAAACGGAACTTGCGCAGCTAAATGTATTGCTTTCATCGAACCATATCGTATTAAAAAGGAGGCATAATCATGAATCACATTTCCAGCTACGTTCCGTCGATCGTGAAAGAGACGGTGCCGGAGGAATGGAACGAGAAGCAGCGACAGCAGGTGTCCTACCTGAACCTGGAGCTCGTGCACTCGTTGCGCGCTACCGATAGCGCCTTCTCCTCCGGCGACAGCGCCATCGATGTCTCCTGCGTCAAGTTCGGCATGCTCGCCGACGAGAAGGACTTGGATGACCTCATCGCCATGGTTGCTGAACGTGGCAAGGCCATTGAAGATTCTGCGCAGGTATGGTTAGAATTACTGTCCTTGTCAAAGAATGTAGATTGTCAGACTAACTTTCTTTTGTTAACAGACTATATTTATGCGACTAACTCCTTTTCAAATCCATTTTTGCACAAATGTCTTGAAAAGGTTCATTTTTATGACAAACACCATGTGCCATTCTTAAAAGAATGACTAATGTTAATGCATTGATTGCAGTATATGGAACATCTGGCACAGCTGATTCGTCAGGGCATCGAAGCGGCTAATGAAGATCTCCGCAAGGAGAATGACGAACGTCTCATGCAGGAGGTTTGTTGATCTACACTTTTGATCATTCGTAGTTAATGCCAAATAGAGTTCTCTTTACTGACCTCTTAAGATATTTTGAAGGCTATTTGAGCTTGCTCGTTAATTGCCCTTTTTTGCGAATTTAGGTTGGAAATCCTAAAACCATAAAACAATGCAATTAAGTTTTTTTGTTAGCTAGTAAAGATTTTAAATTAAAATGAAACAAATTCATGAACAAAATGCCTTGACCATTAGGTTTACTATGCTCCTTGTAAGCGTTTCGCTTTTCCACTCTTCAGTCAGTTGTTATTTGGAGATGTAACCATTCTGGAGTCGGAAGCGCTAAAACATCTAGACGTCGTCCCGTTCGAATTTTCCTTGACTTTCATTACCAGTCATCAATATATTCTGCTAATTATATTTTCACTGATTTCTCTTTTAGGGCGTTATCCGCCAGTTGCCTATTATGGGTTCCTTGGTCAACTGGTTCTCGCCGATGGGCAAAGAGACGACCAACATTAAAGGCCGATCGTTCGACTTGAAGACGGGTCAGTTTGAGTAGTGTACTTGTTAAGTATCTTCTCTACTTTTTAGTTTTCCTGAGTAATTACTCAATATGTGCACAAATATTCAAACAGTTATCGTTTTAAATGCGCCGATTTTTATCGCAATTCTTTTTGCATGTTTCTGTCAACGTATTGCAGTTTTGTGACATCATCTGGAAATATCTAGAACTTCAGAATATCTGTATTTGTCCCAAGTATTCAGGTTCTGGATAGTCAAAAAATATTTAGAATCATTCTCTCGGAAGAATCTAGAGTAGTAAAATACATATCCTAGAAGGATCCAAAATAGTTGAATATGTATAATGGATGTTTTTCAGGCAAGATCCTGTCTACGGACGTGCTGTACACGCACCGTCTGCAGATGGAGTGCGACGGCGATGCAGCGGCATTGCCCATGGTGCCGAAGACACCGATAGAGACACCATTGATGCCCCATCTCTTCGCGTCCACTGCCGTCCCTGACGCCCCCGGCGAATCCCCCGTCGACCTTCCTGCCGAATCTGATCCAGAAAAAGCCAATCCAGAAAAAGTCGACGGCAATGTCGCCCAATAGATAGAAGATTTTTAAATTGCCGCCTTTTACGCCAACACTCTGCCTTGATAAACAGGCTCCCTCTCTCCCTTTATTCTAATCACATATGTGCATGGTGGAGATGTTTCTAAATGGGGGCATTGATTGATTTGTTGCCGCTGAAATGCTTACTGCATATACTTCTTCGTAATTTACTTCGTTAAATCGGGAACCTTTTTTTAGTAAAATATGAATATAAGAAAATTGCTTTGAACCGTTATTCAGATTCTTTCACTATGGCAGTAAGCAAGGGACATATATGTTGCACTCTTCGTCGATTAAAACTTTTTTGTAGTTATTATGATCAGATGACTGGAAATGATTGAAGCGTTAATGTCTCTTTAAGACATCACTGAAATTTTTTGGATTTATTAGAGTTATTCTATTTTCTATTGATTCATCATTTATTTATTCAGTTACTGTGTTGTTGGAATGGTGGCAGAGATTCCTGCTGTGTTCTTGTTGCAACCATTAATGGTATGTGATCTTTCCGACTGTGTATGCATGCGTATGTGAGTGTGTTTTTATGTGTGTGTGCGTCTGGTTGGTATCGTTTCATGGTGTTAACTGTTATTTCGGTTACCTAATTATGGGATATTGGAAATCGTCGTATTTCCATTTATTGTTCCTTCCTGTATTAATTCTTAGGCTAAGGCTAAGGCTAAGGCTAAGGCCTCGTGACGAGTCGGCCAAAACTGTAAAAATGACATGATTGGTTTTAAAGCTTCAGTTTGCTGTCTTCTAACTGCCGTGTCGGTATGATATGCGTGTTACGGTGTGGTATGGACCAATAGCTGAAGCAATTTTGACTATTTGAAGAAAGAATGGCTTGGACTTTGATCGATAAGGAAAGTATGCCAAGTTATAACTTCGTTTTGACATGTGAACCCAGAAGCATCTGTTTCGCAAAACTTTCGCAATTGCAACAACTTTATGAAGCGGGTTCAGTTGTGCTTTGGAAGCGTTCACATCTCATAACGATTTGCCTTCGCATCACTTGGCCACGTGCTCGAATATATTAAAATTTTGGCGGAAAGCTGTTGAGGTCTTACCACGACTTGACGCGTATATCACTATAGCAAATAGGACCAGTTTTCCCTCTCTTTGGATATCAGTTCTCTGGGCAGGAAATTTTATGCTGTCAACCATCTTCTTTACCTATGCTCTTCCGTCGTTCAATCATTCCAACGCCAATTCTTGAAAAGATGATCATGAATCACGATGCACACGGATCACTGTAGCTTCTGTGCGATGTGTTACATAATACAGTGGTTTACTTTCTCTAACGCTCAAATTATTCAACCACTGCATATGAAAGACTCTATTTTGACTGTATATGATAACGCGATAAAATAATGTATACGTGTCAATATCTTTTGAACTAATTCAGCTGCAGTGGCTCTCCAATCCTGTTTGCGAATATTTTTTGCGTGGAGAATTGTACGGTATATTGTTTTTGGTCTTGGCGCAAAATTCAACTCTGTGATACGATAAGTCGCCTTTCTGTGGCTTCGTGGTGGGAGACAATTGATGTGTTCATGTCTGTTTCCGTGTGATATACAGCCGAAACCATTGCTTGTTGTATAAAGTCGTATTCGACTAATAGCGATTGTATGGACAACATTTCATCGCTTCTAACAACACTCTCTTATGCACTCTTTCATTCTAAAACATGCTCCTTTATGTCTATTGTTTAACTTTTCATCTTTCTAATACCACTTTGTATTCTCTCAAATGTTACGGCCGTTATTTTTTGGTGATGAGACGTGCAAGAATTTGTTGAGCCCCCGTTATTGTTGTGTGGTACCTTTCCAGTTGTGCGAGCTAAAATAACACTTTTCGATTGAATTGTTGGCTGGAGAATGGCTATATTTGCTCTCCTGTCGGAGGCAAATGATCACAACGAGTACACTCTTAAAGGGGTTCGATAGAGACTGCAGTGAAGAGATATGGGGAAGGAGAGGAGCGAGGGACAGGCGCGAATTCCTACTTCAACCTGATTCAGCCCTCTCCTATCAAATAACACGGCTTTGATCTTGAAGTGGTTATAATTGGCTGGTTGAGATTTAACAATTTCAATAAGAAGAAATTCCGTTCTCATTCCTCTTTTCGAAAAAGCGATTCATTGAATACTATTATGATTTTTAGAATAGCAATCGGTTAAAATCATTACTTTTTGGCTCCGGCTTACACTTCCCAATTGAAGACCGAACACAGTTTTTCCTTTTTTTGTGGTAGTTGGGCGTTTTTATGCTGTAACTTGCAAAAAACAATATCAATATAAAGCAGACGTCAAATGTACCTAGACCTGGGAGGGAAACAGACTCTTTGAAGGACTGCCGACTCTTTTCATTGCTTGGCTAGTATTCGTCCCTTCTCCTCAGATTTACGAATCGCGAGAAGCCTGTTTCATAACTGAATGAATAACATATCCTACATTTGATTAATACAAATAAAACAATTGTATAATTCTCTGAAATATAAATCCTTCAAGCCAGTTCCGCTTACAAAGTAACCTTGAATTGGAATCGAGTGATGCTTAGAGTGGGACACCGGTCGACGCGTGCAGGGGCATGCGCGCTATCCCAGGGTATGTCCTCATTTTACACGCGGACATTTATTCACTTTCCATACCTACAGTTTGCTATTTTTGGAAAGGAGGTTAATCGCATGTTTTTCGCTGCATTCTTCACTCTTGCTTCTCCGCTCCGAAGAGCATGCACGTAGGAGTGGCGTAGCGGGAGCGCACTGGAAAAGATCACTAACTGACGTAAGTCGTCGCCATCAGCCGAGACAGGTTCGCCCAAGGCCATCAGTTCGCGAAGAAATGCGCGTTTTATTACGGGCTTTGTTTTGTCCAACATCAAGTGTGATCTTTCTTGCGTGGCAACAGTGAACAGTGAACTCTCACCATCTGTTTAGCGAATTTATCGTGTCAAGGACTTCGATGTCTACTGGTTTAAGTTATTACCCGCTTCAGCTTCACCAGCACATCATTTGGATGATTGTGCTATATCATTTCGTTCCTCAACCGGGTTATGTTTGCCCAACCAGAAACATTCCTTTCCTATACCCCATTTAAATGAGACCGCCTAATTGTTGTTGTTGACGAGTTACGTGTTTTGATATTCTCTTCTTCTACACTTTGAACTTCTGAACTTTATTTCACAATTGCGATTGCATATTTGCTGTGCGCTTGACTTATTTGCTGCTACCCCACAAAACTATTGCATTTAAACTTGCCCTTGAAGAAGCGACTGAACCGGATATAAGGAGCAGTTTCTAGAGACTTCTTCGTCAAGTTGGAAAGTCAAAGTGCCCAGCGCAGCCTTCTTATACCTGTTTATATGAAACAGTGATTATGTACGACATTGCAGAGCTCATTTTTCCTATTACCATGCCGAGTTTCCCGCTGAATCTCAACGAGTTTTATGCTCTATGTTTTCACCTTGTATGGATCTCATTTGCTTATCTTCTTCCCATTTTTATTTTCTACATATTCATTAATTCAACTGGACTTTTATCTTTTCGGCTACATTATAAGCCGCTGATATCTCGCAACGAACGATCGTACAAAACTGTTCACTATCGCTATCATCTGATGACTGCGAGTACTGAACAACAGTGTCATATTCTTTGTCGATGCGAGTTGGAGACTTTTAAAAACAAGACAGTGGTGAAAAACTGTTGCACACTTTGCTTCCGGTCAGGACCGCAAGGATATCAGGTTAGTTGTGACATGTTGAAACAGTGTCATTAGTCATCGCTCTTATCCAATGTCCTTTTTTGCCTTTTATGTCCTCAATTGGTCTTGATCAGCGTCAGTTATGACATCAGTAATCTCCATTTCTTACCTGATGTCAGAATCATGAGGGAAAATTAATTTTAATTGAATTATATCAAGTTTCCGATAGTCAGAGTTAAGAACTATTTTTCATGTGCTAACATAAATTGACGAAAACAATGCCAAGTTAGCGCAAAAAGCTGAATGTAATTGCGTAACGTGAATTCGGTTTCATAGCGCATACTTATTGTTTAATCACTCTGAACGCTGCTGTCGGGAAGCTTTTTTAAATATAACTTTGACTTAAACACGCGATATGAAGCCGTACATTGACAGTGAATCGCGCGGCAAAGTCTTCGAAAAACGCACTCGAGTCATGCAACGAGACATTCAATTCATTTTTATGAACTTTCGGGCCCAACTGCCTTATTCTTATGATCAAGAGTGACTGGTAGCAGGTCGGCTGGGGATGATCAGATGCCCCCGAACTCTCTGAAGCGAAATATTTAATTTTTTGGCTGTTGCCATAAATTTTGCTTTCCCTCTGTCGCTTATAAAGGGCAGCGCGAAAGTAAAAAAATGCCGAATGTCCTCGTGTTAGCTTGAGCATGAATTGTGGTGAGCACCGGTGGGCGCCTGGGGGTAAATGCAGGGTGTCTGGGAGGGAGTACAACCTCCGTCGCAGCCACCTCTAGGTCTAAACCGAGGTCGCGCAAACCAAATATCGAAATTTCGCCCATCCGCTGGCAATAATTGTTTTCCCATTTCTAACCTTAATTGTTCCGTTACCGTCCGAACAAAACAAATGACGCGTCAGCGTGCCTACCGTCGCAAAATGCCCAGTTTAACATGCGCTAATCAGATGTTGCTGTTTACGCGGGTCATCATTTCCTGGAATAGAAACAACCGCGCCCGTCTGCGTGCATCGCATATTTGTTATTTTCCTTTGCAACTCCTTCATAAATAGAACTGAGTTTAAACGGAAAACACAAAAAACAGTTGGAAATAACTTTTGTCAGATTGAAAAATATAGACGGCATCTTCAAAAAATGTTGCGTTCTAATTTTGCATTACTGAGTGCATCGTAAATATTCGGCTGTGCCAAAAGGAATTACGACGATGCTCTATAATGACGACACGCGATAATGTCCAAACAAATAACTCTTGCTTCAAAATATTAAGTATATAGTTTTTTGTCGGCTTTCGATATCTCGTTCTGCCGTATCGGGCAGTTTTTCATCTAAAATTTATTTTCTACAGCACGCTTTTCAAGAGAAAGGTCAAAAAGCAAAAGTTGTGGTTATATGGCCCCTCAGAAACGGGAGAAAAGTCGGCTCAGATTCAGGATGAGCTGATAACCTTTTTTGGGGATTGTGATCCATTTCACAAAGCAGTTCACAATTAGGTGAAGCATCTAGTGATTCACGAACATTAAACAATTTTTAAAATTGCTTTTGGTACGATCTAATTAGAGGGCGCTTCAGGAAATCGCCAGCATCAGTGAGAGCTTGAAAGCCGCTGGTCGCATTAAAGAAGAACAAACTGTCGTCGTATCCCACTGGGAGGAACTTCCAGTATTCATTCGATTAGAAGCGGACTGGCGTTTGACATTTATCCAACAGCAGCATCGCGCCGCAGCCGCCTAAGAGTTCCTGAATCCAGTTCAGACTGCAGATGATGACGCTCTGGCCTATCGCACGATTTCGACTGGCGACGATATCGCTGTCGTTCTTTGGAGACGGGATGAACGTTCGAAGAATAATCTTGACGTACTCACTAACAGCGATGTGATATGCTTGAGAAACCAGTATATTCGTGGAAAAATTGCTTTAGTTAATATTTATGTTTTGGTTAATCAATACAGAGAATTTAAGTCCCACCATAATAAAGTTTGTTCGTGATACTCGGCTACCTTCACAAAATAAGCACAAAACTGCAATCTTCGTATGGAAAGACGCCGCAATGGGGAGAAATGTGTTTTTTCGATCTAAACATTTTAATTCGCATTTTAGCTCTGGTTATCCAGTTTATTCGCTCTAAATTTCTTTTCACTTGAAAGTAAATAAGATTCACGGAAGTAAAAACACATAGGATCTCGCGCATTATCAAATGTAATCACAAATCATAATCATATGCGGTACAATGATGTGCTATTACTGAAGGTACATTTCGCAAACGTAGCATTTTGCCTTAGCACACTCGTCTTGTGTCCACAAAAGAGATAGCTGGCCGCCTTGAATCAGAAGTTTTGCGCAGTCTCCATGCGAGTCAGCTGAAATGAAAGCAGACTAGCAAGTATTAAAGCAAACTAGTGCTGCGTTGCTGGTATTTTTACAGCTTTTAAAGAAAGTTGTCGATCATATGCGACTATTTGCATGTTTTCATTGAAATACCGCACTGCACTACGTATAATATTTATGGCAGTGAATTGTGGCTTTGAACATGAGGTGCTCTGCTTGTAATAGCCTTATTCGCGGCTATTTCATAAGCGACGGTCGTTTTGGCCTTCCTGGATAATGGGCTATACCCTGCCCGCAAATGTAGTTGGTAGATGGAAACTGAGCATGTCATTTTTAATCAAAAAGCAAGATTCCCTATATAACGAGTTTTGATTGAACACTGATTGCAGGTGCTCCGGTTAACGTTATGAGAACATGCAGTTTCAGTAACTCAACCTTCCTTGATCTCCTCCCTCAGAATTATGCAATCAATGCATGATTCCTTCATAAAATATTGTACCGGCAAATTAAAGAAGCATTCATAACTTACGGCCATTTATAAGCCAGTTGTACCAATCGAATTCCGACCCATCTGACCATTTGAAAGCTCCATTTTCGTTCGTATCGACGCAGCCAAGCCAGAGTTCACAGCCAGAAATTTGGTTCGCAAGTGCAAGATCTGAAGAGAGAATTATTTTGGGTAACAAAACAACTAGCGACACGGCATTTCGAGACGTAGTACACTATCAATCTATATCAGCTATTTTTCACTCTCCTTTACAGTCTTTGTACTTCCTTCATGAGTTGAAAGCAATTGTAGAACAAAACACTTGTTCTAAAATTGGTATTTACAAATTCGCGATCTCTCTTCGACAAAATCGCCCGGCGATGCATAGAAGATGTCACAAAATATCATCTCGCGAGTTGCATGAATGCCAGTTTTTGCTTGATACAACCTCCTGCCACTTTAATCGGACCTCTTCTATGGAAGTAACATTGGGTCACGCTTAAAATGGATACTGGCAGAGTGTTTGGACTCTTATTGTTGATGGCACGTTAAGGCCATGTTAATCATAGCGTTATCGTTATCTGTTATCTCACCGAATATGATGGAACTGTTTCTAAAAATGCTCTGTTCATTTAGTTACGGTCGATTTTGTCCTAGTCTGTCTCCTGTATCTAAGCATAAGACAAAATTTGAAGATATAAATAAGCTCTTCGACGGCCTCCATATACATTAACACGAATTCAGCTGAATTAAAATATTCCTTCTGGGTCAATCCTGCAGAATCAACGACAGTATAAAAGAATATCAATTCTTCCAACTATTTACCGTGAATTTGTTGATTCTCGAACGCCGAATGAATAGCGGCCATATGCCCGCTGGGTGCCGCAGCTTGACAAGCCTTCTCAGCGTCAGGCCAGCTTAGCACTGAGCTGCCTGCCTTGAAGCACTTGTTTGCAACAGTCGCAGATGCAGTCCACCCGCTGGGGCATGCACCTTTAGAAACTGGAACTGCTGCCGCATATGAGAAAAGGCTTAGAGCAGCAAAAATAGCGCTGAGGTGGAGCATTTTTTGCTGATAGAGTTCTGCGTTTCACGGATTACTGAAAAATATCGCAATTATTATGAAAGACTTTTATAGACCCTCAAACTTTGATTTTCCTAGAAGTAAGACATTTCGCACCACAAAATAGTTTAATCGTTTTTGAGAATCCTGCAAAAGAACATCTCAATGTGAAAGATAACAAAAAATTTATCTAATTATACACAAATAAGTTACGTTCTTTTGCTAATATTGCCTGAGAAAATTTATGGAACGGACAGTCTTTGGACTCCCAGATTTTACTAACCCTTCAGTCAGTAACTGCAATAAAATAAAAGTGAAAGAGTCGTCGTTATTCAAGGGACGCTGATATTTTGGGGCTGTGATTCAAGGTAAAAATACAGCCATAACATACTCTTCTCACTGAGTTTATTTTGAGGCGCTTGACTGCCGGGCTTCTTTTATGCTCTCTGTTTTATTTGTCTGCCCTTTGAAGCCTTGGTACTATCATACCTGCGTCATGAGCATCTTATTGTTATGGGCGTGTGCGCGTGGGTATGTTAATCGTCTTGTTCACGCCCAACTACTCCGCCGCAAGAAGCGACGCAAAATTGCACTTGTGCATACGTATTTCACGCGTGAGACTTTTTGTCTTTGCAGATTTATTAAGTAGATATGATAGAGGGATAAGAAGATGACGGCAGAGAGCAGACGCGTTATGTTTCAGCCCCGCCCTCCGGAAGGACAAAGGGTGCGATGTGATATAATCCAGTCTTGAGTCATCGAGCGCAATCTGTCCTGGATTAGCGAACAGAGACAAGACTTGTTGAGCATTTTATGCGGGAAACGCTAACTGAGAAGACGAAGAGTTGTAATAATAGTTAGTGCTTGGTCACAGAGGAAGAAGTTGGTCAAAATCTTACGTGCTTCAAGACGAAAAGTCAAGAAGTCACAAGTTTACTTAGAATCGAAGAGAAAAGGTTTCTGCTATTGCCTTGTTGTCTTGCTGCTTTTTGACTTGCGTTCTAAATGTCTTCGTGATGCCCGCTTGAGCAGCAGGAAACTTGCATCGAATGTATTACGCTCGACTTGTTGGCTTATGCCCAGTTGTTCTCGAGATCAGTAGAATCAGTAGTCATATTCTTAATTAAATAACTGCATATTGGACTAGAAGAGCGTCCAGTGGAGGTGCTTTATTGCAATCGTCATGGAAACGTTCGAATGCATTAACTTCATGACAACACCTTCATATTTGTTCCTTTGGCAAAATCACTTCCCAACCAGCCTGAGGCCTGGGAATATATAGACCGTCATAAACTATTTTCAATTCAAATTCGAAAGTTTTCTAAAGTATTGAGCATTTTTCTAATCAAATGATGCACATATTTTGCTTTTGAAGGTCTATTTTAAACGTCCAAACGACATCTGAGAGTAACATTTTGACAGTCGGATCAGAAACAAGTACAACGTATTTGAAACTGAAATGAGAAATTTTATTCTTATATTAATTCTTGCCCTATGTGTTGAATGTGATTTGAATAGTGACCAATTCAAAGTAAAAATTGTGCAGCAGTTTTTGAATTTTATTATATCGATTCCTTAACTGCGTCATGATCTATCCAAACGCTTCGACCTACTTTGATACCATCAGTATTGCTCAATATATTGCCGTTCATTCGATCGCTGCGTCCATCGGCATCTTCGCCATTGCTAGCAACGCCACTGTTATGTGGGCTTATTATAAATATCAGCAGATGAGGCAGCAAAATTGCGCTCATTTAATAGCTGCACTGGCTTGTTGCGATTTCTTCGCAGGATTTGGCGGCCTCGCGATGGGACTCGCTCGTTTGCGCATCGTTTTACTGGATTATTATGATTTTTCGCGACTGTACTGCATTGGGACATCCATTTGTTGGCTCGTCGCACTGGAAATGAGCCAGTTCGTCACCGCCGCCATCGCTATCGACCGTCTGAGAGCGATGACGTGGCCTGTTTCGTACGCGAACAGCAACCATCGGACTTTTGCGAGGAACTCCTTCGCAGTTGCACTGCTCGCAGGCTTTACCGTACTGACATTTTCTTTTCTCATGGTTCAGTTCGAGGTCCAGCCAGAGCGCTGCACATGGAGTAAGTTACTGGCTTTATGAAGTCGTGCGTCTTGATGGTGGCACCCTCATTCGTGCTAGTGGCAATCTACTGACTAATTGTCGCAACTCCTTTAATTTTCAGCCATGGCAGTAACCTCGCGAAGCACTGATGCATTCTTGTCTTGCAACATGATAATCGGGTTGGCAGTGGCAGCTTTCTACGTTATCGCAATGTACCAAAAGAAAAAGCACACGAGCAATCGCGTTGGCGAAAGTCGCGGTGGCGAAACGGAGAGCGTCATTCAAGCGAAAGTAACCAGACTTGTGACGACGCTCGTGCTCTTCCATTTGGTCCTGGTCGAGCTGCCGTTGCTTGTTCTATATTGTGCTCTCAAGTTTGGCGATCATGCAATCGCTGGGTCATACATTTCTCCGATTGCGAACACTTGCTTGAGTCTGTCTTCGGTCGTTAATTTCTTTCTGTATGCCAATTCCAGCTCAAACCTTCAACCATATGTGAGTAAAACAATGCGCTGTGGATTTACGTCCGCCAGCCGGCGTCACAGAGCTGAGGCCTGCTAATAAAAGTCAAAGAGTCGCATAGCAGTAAGACAATCATATAATGCATGAAGCATTCGCCTAAACGTACGTCACATATGTCAGGATTTACCTAGTCAGAATGCGCGCAATAAATAACATGTAAGTAAGTAACAATATTGAAAGCATTATTCTGTTCTTTGCATGTGCAAATTGATATTTACATTGTTCTATTTTAATGAAAAAATGTTACAAAAAATTTGTGCGAGAATTTATTGGCTACTCAGTACACTGTCGTTTTAGGCGTTCATTCAATGCTGGTCGTCTGCTCGTCTCATGCGCTCTCGTAAATATTTTACTCAGACAACTTATAAATACACAATCAACGCAAATATTTGAAGAGCGGGAAAATGTTTATCATGGTGCGCTGGGTTTGGTATCATCGCCGACACTGGGTTGGTCAAAATAGGCCGGCGGGACGTATCCTCTCGCAGGTGGTGTTTCGTAAGATCCTATGCTATATCCTCCAACCGTTGACGCCACCGATGGCCCATCGAATCCGTGATGATCGGCCGGATTATTTTGCAACTGATCGTCCCAGTTTTCGTACCGAAGGCGCATCCGTTCATTTCGAATACGAAGTAGAATGAGTAAGGTTAACGGACGTAGCAGCAGTTGGACAATAGCCGCGAATAGAGCGAAACCTTCGAAACCTGTATGATAAGTAGAGCATTATCAGAATGATACTTGAAAATGCATAATATTATTTATATCATTTCCATTTTAATAATGATACTTTCCGATTCAATGAGGACGTTTTACAAGACAAAACAATATGGACAAGCCACTTCTGATTGACAAAATTTTCTCTTTGAATTGAAAATGTTCTTATTAATGTAGAAATGATACATACTGTAATCACTTAAGTAGGATACTTTCGAAACCAAGTTGAGCACTTTCAAACTAAATTTTATACAGATATTTGTCTTAAGAAAACTTGTCTAAACGTCTAAAACCACGCAAGAGAACAACTGGATCTGAAGAGCTCATATGTTTTCATACATGAACTTAACCGTATAATTTTCGTATTTATTATGTATAGACTGCGCTAGATTTGACATGTCATCTGTCCAGGTTAAAGTAGAAAGACCATAGGTTTATGTTATTTTAAGTAAAAAAGCAACTTTAAACAACTGAAAAATCAACGCAGGGACTTTCCCTATATAGTTATGTCACACGTACTATTACACCTACATTTACTTTGATTTACGCAAAAGTTTCTATAGAATTCTTTGCAAAATGTGTAAATACACCTGGTAGTATTACTTCTCATTTTGTTTAGTTCTACCGAGAAAACATTGCTTTATCGTACCCGATCGTTCGTGAAGACTGTCAACACCATATGACGAACACATAACGAGAATATCAAGCGCAACTGCGACGCCATCGACAAACAGACACTTTAACAAAGGCAGCTCCGAGTTAGCCGCTGGAACTGTAGATGCCCACAATAGTCCAGCCAAAAAGAAAGCATTATAGAATACATAGGCGATTGATGGCCATGTTCCTAATAGAGCGATTGAAGTTAGAATGAAATGGCACGCGAAGACAGCCCGCAGCATTGCCTGATGATCAAGGTTCCGTGGCAGGATATCAAACGGAAAGGACGGATTGCTGGATTCATATGGTTGCGATGACATTTTCGTCTCAGTGCCTCTTTATACTTCTGAAATAAAATCAGTTGAACTGTTTAATTAATAATTGGCTGGTTTCATAAACATTACGCCGCGAAAATAAAAGGGTAGGCAGAACTAAGAAACTTCTCGCGCTATCTCACTAGATATCAGGCTATTCAGCACATTTTGAGCATCAGATTTTAATCTATACCCGTCAATGTCAACAAAAGTTAGCGGGTACACAGTGGAAAAGAGTTCTCTCTCACTCGACTCTCAAGCTGCTAATCTCGCTGAACTTAAAGCGATCAATTCCAAGCATAATTTTGGAGATTTGAAGCGGAGCAGTGCGCCATACGTACCAACCGAAGGATACACTATTGGTAGCCGTTTTACAATTTAAGGACTCCATCACATCAGAAATTCACTTAGTTACGATCCTTAACCGCTTTGCTCTAATCATGAATTAGTGTACCATTATTTGACACTATACAGCGGATATATTATAATGAAGGATTTTACGCTCTAGAGGCTTTTTCTCCAGCCGACTTCCCAGTGGATTCTCATAAGAAATTTTCTGCAACTTCAAGACCAAATATAAAATATTTGCTATAGCAGTATAATCTCGTCTTTTTTAGGCGATATAAACAAGTAGATAAGTAGGTCAAGTCAAAATTTCGCCTTTGTGTGAAGTATGAATCATTAGAACCGTCCAACAGGAGCAGCCAATATTCAAGATGTGCTTTAAATGACATAAACTGCCGAGAAAAGGTTTTAATGCGAATTGTATAAACAGAAAAGGAATCAACCGCAAGGGAAGATGAGGCGCTCGACGCGATCGCGCCATAAACACGGCCACTAAGAGCGCATAAAAAGCACTATGGAGCGGGCGGAGTACATGCACGCATTGACCAGCGCGACCCGCGCGCAGCCGGCAGATAGAAAAGTACCCGATGTTCCACTTGGTGCGTGACTCAGTACTGACAGCTCAGCAATTTCCACTGTGCACAGCGATGGGACGGCCGTATTCTTTAACAATTCGTATAAAAATAAAAACTTAAAAGAATACAGCAAGAATGAGATTAAGAGAACTTGAATTATGCAAAATTTAGTCCGAATCACTGTGCTCTCTGGCTGATTTCATAACATTGTTCAGAACCGAGAACAGAGGAACTGAGTCTCAATTTTGCATAGTCGTCATCGTATTATCAAATGTGAGTGGGTTAACATCCTGGTGAAGAAGAGACTCCTATCTCATATCACAATACTTCAGCAGTTTTATGTAACAGATCACCGGCAAAGTATCTGCGAGCAGACTAATTAATAAATCAATTTATGATTTTTTCAGATCAGTTTCATGAATAGCTGCACTTTTCTTTGCAAGGCTTGTGAATTGAATTTCCATCGGTAATTCGTTAAAATGCAAATCTGCAACTTCCAATGATATTCGAATATTTGAATGCTCCTCCGTTTGAGATATTGGCTTCATATTTAGAACTGTAAACTGCACTTAAAAGGATTGTAGATGGAAATGCAAGCGTTTTATGAAACTAAGAATTACGGAATTCAGTTGTGAATGCAATTCGCAATCACAAAAAATTTATGAAATCGGCTCCTAGCCAAGCTCTCTACATGTGGCTCAGGAGCGTTGTTGGATTCGTTTTATTAGGAAGCAAATTTTGAATGGAAATGAAAATGTACTGAAAACATAATTCTGACTCTAAAAGCGAGAGTGGGAGGAAGTCAATCCGCCCTCGCGCCCCTTACCTATGAGCCTGACTGCGCGTAATGAAAACAGCTCTCTACCGCCGTTTTATTCATATTCTGCACGAAACCCATAGAAGGTATGCGCCAATAAAGCGCCGGGGATAGGAAAAGCCAAGCTTCCATGAAGCTGTGCGTGCAAAGGTAGCCGGCGTTGGTCGATGGCGGCGCTAGCGACAGCGCAGTCGATCGATACAAGTTTCTCCAACCGTTATCCTGTTGCACGAACGCATCATTTATGACGTCGGACCGTTGCTGATATTAAATCGATCCAGCCACTGGGTTTTCCGGAAAAACTGCCCACCCAATGAACTTTTTTACAATGAGTATAACAATTCGCATCTGAGTTACAGATTTTGAGTTACAACGGGATTGAGGCTAAGTGACGACAGCATTTTCTGCTGTCACATCAGAAATCTCTGAAGAGAATGCTCTGTACTGAAAGAGATAAAACTGCAATTGACATTGGCGCATTTATGTACTATCATTTTCTATGATTCATGGCTGACCTTTTCGGCCGTATTGGCTCAGTCAAAACGTCAAAATCAATTGAGGTTAGAGCGATATATTGGCAGTATAGTCAGTTTGTGCATCATGAAAAGGAATTTTTCATCTTGAATATAATCGTTGTCAGACAGACAGATGCTAGGATATTGCGTCAGCAACCGCGTTTGAAATCAAGAGCAATTAGCCGATGTCCTGCAGCCTTGCAATTATAACGTAACTATCGCCTATATAACCGCTTCGTATTTTTAGTAACGCATCCTTTAACCGCAAATTCAGCAATCTTTTTGGGGGGGGATCTTACAGTTTTTGCAAAAGAGATGGAGGCGGCGTGTTCAGATTCCGCTATGCGAATTAACATTGACAGAACCGCACTGCTAACAATATTCCAACGCTAATTCGCCTTTATAATTAGTGTAGCACTTGGATCCTTGCTCAACTTCTTATAAAGAAGAATAAAGTGCATTTTACTTGTAGCAAGGTGACTAAAAGTAGATGGTGCATGAGCTTTTTGAGCACACAACTTCAGAGACGTATTGTTATACAAGACAAGGCACTTTTCTCCGTGAGCAACAAACATTACATACATTACATGCAGTATATTTTTGATTTCCTGACTTTACATATACTCGACCATTAATCGAACAGAAGTGTTTGTGCAACTTGGGTCTCGCGATCTACCATTTTGAATGATGAGCATAAAAGTTTTTTTTCATCGAGTCGTTTTAGTCATATGCCAGTATCATCCGCTGCATCGATCTTCAAGTCGTTAAAAACAGTTCATTTTGCACATATGACGTTTGCTACTGAAATTTTATTAACACTTTTCTTTGGCAGCATTAACATGTTACGTATAAGAAAAATGGAAATACAAAAATTTGCACAAATTATATTAAGGACTGATGGCCAAACAGGTTGTATCACGGATTGTAGTCGGATTAGAGCTTAGATTTCAGCTAACTGCGACTGAATATTATCATCTTGTCGCTAAGCGATGAATCAAATGTGATACGAAGCTATAAATATACATTCTTTCAGACAAAGATACGCATACGATTGATGACCAGGTATACAGACTGCAACGCGTTATCACAAGATTGAATAATAGCTTCTATCACATCAAATACTACCGGTTGGTGCGTCCATTATGTTCAGCTTGTTCGCAAGCTACGAATCAGATATGACACGAAGTTAGAGAGCCCAAAGTTTGACTTTGATACAGCTGCACCTTTGAAGGGGACATCGAACTGTTCAGTGCCATTAACTGCAAGGGCGCGCTGCCAAGAGACTGCGACCTCGGTCGCAGATAAGGGCTCGAGGCCAACTGCTGTACAGATTTTGGCTCATCATCGATGTTCTTAAGGGAAGTACTGCTGACAGCGTAATGCTTAGCACGGTGCGGTGAATAGGGGTGGAAGTCATTGGATGGTTTAATATTGTACGTTTTAGGTGCAGCATGAGCAGCTGGATGGCGTATTTCAGCAGGATGGCTTTGATGGCTGTGATTCAAGATATTGTTGCAATGACTGAGAATTTTGTCGCAGGACAGAGCTTCTGGTGTCGTGAATATTGGCTGTGCAGTTGGCAGAACAGTATCTGCAAATTTACTCTGTACAGTTGGATCACGAACTTTTGAGATCTGAAGAAGAGTCTATGGATAAGAAACTCAAGAAATTACGGATAGAGACCAGTTGCGTGTAGTTTAAGATCTTTGGTACAACTATCTCGCTTGTTGCCTCACAAGAATCCAACTTTACACAATGCAACATTAGATGAAACAGAAAACGGCTCCTGTATTTTTTGCTTGACAGAAGTGACCAGCTTTAATGCTCAAAGTTGTTAACGCCTTGTTTTCTCATTTGCACATTTTGGCATGCTTTTCGTTAATTAATGTTGAGCTATTCATTCTTCTTACAGCAAAAGTTTTGCAAATGAATTTGCTTTTGAAGTTTTCCTTGAACTCTCATGAAAAATTACACTATATTGCACTTTAGTCAGTTCAATTTATCATTCAGCGCTCGTAAAGAACATCATTCAGTCAAGGGGCTATGAATTTCTAGAAAAGCGCTTAAGGGGCGTTCTTATTCCATAAATCCTTGCGAACCAATGATATCATGCTTTGCGATTTTAACACATACTGAGTATTTGTTAATGAATGGTGAGCATACCTCTGCTTATTGAACTGCTGGCAAAAGAGTTACTTCGTGTATCAGTTACCGTTTCTGCCTTGGGAGGTCCAACAGCACCTAGAATATGTATAGAGTAGTTCAAGAGAACGTATCATAATTTTTCTTCATGATGAACTGCAAATCTAATCTTAATGCTAGACCATTCCCTGTATAATCTAATCAAGATATTATAGCGTCAGCTTACCGTTGTTAATTCGATTGACCCAATAATTTCCCGTTGTTCTCGGCAGCATTCTGTCTCTACGCAAAATTGTGTAACTTATTACAGCGGTAGCTCCAATCACGATCACAAGTAAAATTACTCCAAAAAAGACTAGGACAAAAACTGATCCACCATCCATGTTGCAATTTCTTGTTAGCGACTAAATGAAACACCAGGGAACTCAAAATTTGTTGACCGGCAGTTTTACGCTCAGTTTTTATAAGGCATGAAAGCTTGCACCATCGAGTAGTAACAGATGGGCGCAATCTGCAGGTGAACACTTGGAATCTTCTCAGCTTTAGTGAACCTTTTGATGATAAAGAGCGTTCTGGCGCATATTTATGCCAAAGTATCGTCCCACTCTGAATAAATTTGCCTGATTCATAGTCAAGCGCTCTTCGTCTGTATGTTGACGCGCACGCGTTGCAACATATAAATATTTACCTTGGAATAGTTGTGATCGGTTGTTGTTGCAGGTGGAAGATGCCAACTTTATTAAGCAAGCGACTGGCACCGGATGGCTTGTGCGTTGTAACGCTTGTTACAGGGGCACAGCTTAGGCGGAAGTGGCTATATGGAAGTGCAGGGGATTCGTATCTTTCCTCCAAGTTCCCGCTTGTAATGCTCAGCCGCTGACTAACGTCAATACCTAACTAAAATTTGCTTAACGACGCTTTTGTACCAGGATTTCGCAAGGTTACACTACAGTTTTTTATGATACAGAACTCATTATCATTGCATTTTTCAGGATATGCACTCTTGTGAAACAAAATTTTTGTGATGAGTTTCATCATGAACACTCTTCCAATTGTTGTCTGCAAGCTTGCTGCGTCCACAGCGCTCTACGAGATTGGTGTTATGTCAAGTTTTAATTGACTTATATCTAATTGCATCATGCTGAAAAAGAACAAGTAATCGCACTTTTGCGCCCTTTACTGAAAAGTTAATCGAAAATTTGCTTTAAAGCAGTTCAGGTGTTGTATAGTATAGTTGTATTATGATAACAAAATTCTTAACTAAACAGTTTTATGTAACAAAACCTAGCATTTATAATTGAAAAATCTGTTTTATCTCTCAATAAATTCAATAGAAATCTTAAACTTCTCAAGACGGATGTTATGCACTTCTTTCATTGTCGGATACATATGGGTTCACCATAGAAAGGAAAAGGTAGCCAATGTTTAGCTATCCATCAAAAGTATTAAGCGAATATGCAGCCCACATTTTAATTTCGTTCAAGCTCTTTTTTGTGGCTTATATCATCTGTCATATGTAATCTTTGGTAAGATGCAAAGTATAATCTTCGTTCATTTAATAAATAATAAGTGCTGTTAACGGATACTGCGCGACTCAACCAATAGCGAATGACTGGTTGTTTAATGAAATACGATCAGTTATTGCCATCATTCTCAAAAGTTCGTCAAATAAATTAAATAGAACGCTTTCTAGAAAATTAGTTTACCTGCTTGTCTTTCTTTGTGTTTGTCAGACTCTCGCTAAAGCAATTCGTTGAGTACTATATCACATTACTTTGATAAGTCAACATAGGATAAAATCGTTTGCGCAGGCTCTTCAGTTGCGAAATTTGAGCAATCCAGTCAGTGCTCTGCCCACACTAATTGCTCCTTACTCTGAAGATTTCCGAGAGAGGGAGGTATTAACGGCAATGTTTCGCACTGAGGACGTTTCACTTAACGAATTGCTCCTACAAATCTTATGAGATATCCATAGTAAATGTTCTCACAATAAACCGTTCATTTCAATAGTAAAAAATAGCTGGCTGCCGTTTTCGCAGGTGGAAGGACCGTCATTGCATAAACTGGCAATTTATTCAATTGTTCTAACAAAAAATGAGGCGACAAAGCTTCACAGACTCTGTTCGGCCCCTGCTTCTTGTGATGACCATCCTTGGCTTCCGACCATTCGCCATTCCCGGCCAGACCTGGGCATTTGGCAAATACTCAATCGTTGGCCTCATCTTTTGGTTGCCAGTTTCGCTGCTTACTGCTTTCCTGTTGCAACTGTATATTAGACTGTTAATTGATATTGCCATTCAAAGAGGCTTTTTCGATCCCCTAACGACTTTTTATATAGTCGGCACCGTACTCTACTCGTTTCAAATGTTATACGTTTTGGTCGCCTTCCTTTCAGCTTCCACAATTCACAATTGCTTGTCAAAGCTGAACGCATTAACGCTGTCGTCTTCAAACCATAATCGCTTCGTTAAGCAATTCTTCATAATGTTTCCATGTTTTTTAATTTTTGTGATTGCTTTTTGCGCATTACAAGCATGGTTCACCGTATTACAGGTGAACCAAAGCGGGATTTCATTCGGGGCTCTGACGTATTGGTCATACTTGGCCCTATTTGAAATGATGTCATGCGTATTTGTATATGCTCTACCACTACTGCTTCTAATAAGTATGTCTTACTTTCTCTGTCGTGCTTTCGATGAAAATATCGAGCAACTGAAATGTTGCCCTTCACATGAACTTGATGTAAAACTGCCAGTATTATATTTTTGCTACCTGAATCTTACAAAAGCCGTTAAACTGATTGATGACTCGTTTGCATTTATCATTTGTGGCGCTGTCTTGATTAATGGTGTCCTTCTCTGCCTATTTATTATGAATGTCCCGGTTTTTGCAACAATGCCGATCGGCATACTCGTCGTTCAAGCTATACTGACGCTGGGAAGTTTTTTTGGTTACAGTATCCTCTGCATATTGCTTAATGACAAAGTAAGTGGTGATCGTAATTTGCAATCTCCTAAATATTACGGCGATTCTGCTTAAGCTGTGGCCCCTGCGGAGTGTGACTGTTCAGTGACAAAAGCATCCCTTTCATATTAAAGTCACAGCGTTATACTCTTATAACATTTTGGATTGCAATGTAAAGTCAAACAAATAGAATTAGAGTTACGGACAATTTTGGTTTATTTGCGCTTTTGTAACTGAGAGCTTTTATTGATAAGTGTTGATCTGGTGCAAGGAGAATAGAAAATACCGTGTTTAGCTTCTCTCTTCAATACCTTCAAAGGCAGTGGACATTCTTCGATAAAGTGCAAATTATTGTTGCTCATCGTAGCTCTAACTATTAAACTTCTTTTAAATCAAATAATGATTAGGTGTTAACTGTATAATTTTAATTTTCATATTTTTATAGGTGTCCTTCGAACTTTATATTACGCGTCCTTTTGGATCCAAATGATCGTGTGTGTCTCTCTCCTTATATAGTAGATAACTCGAATATGCTTTTTTAGTCACGGGATATCCAAGCTCACCTCTACGATATTGGACCGGTTAGTGAAACAGTTTACCAGTGGGTAAGTATACACTAAATATACTATTTCTGTTAGTATTTTAAATTCTCCCTCTTGATGTTTTTTCGTTTCAGCTGGATTTTTTTCAACGAAGAACTATTGACAACAACTGGGGAGTGACTTTGGGAAAGTTTTTCATTCTCGAACGTACAGCTCTCATTTCGGTAATATGACACTTCTTTAGTGCTTTTTTATGAGGTTGCTTCGAATTTTTTGATTACCAAAAGCAGTGGCTGGCATCGATATAGACGTTAGGATAGCATTAGTAGGTACCCTCAAATAGAACTGCTGCTAAGTGGGTCTGAGCAATCGGCAAAAATATACGCCAGTATAAAATAGAGCTACTTTGCAAAGAACACAAGAGTGTATTATTGTTCAAAATAAATTTTAACAACCTTAGTTTTTTGGAAAGTATCTGCATTTAAACCAGAAGCGCCAAAAGACGTAATAAGGGGTAAACGAAGGTTCCAACACCAATTATTTTGTCTACATAAAGGCATTCTGTTAAAAAAACATTCTCACCTTGATAAAATTGTTATTTTTCTTTCCTCAGTCTGCTCAGTGACAGAGCTCCAGTGACAATATTGCAAAACTACTGAAAGCTTAGTATGGAAGAAATGATTTTCAGTGTTACGCAGTCGTTCTCACATTATCATAGAGAGTAATGTTACTTAGGTAGTAAAGCGGAATTCAGACTCAATCATTTCATTTGCAATGCTCAACAATTATGAAGTAGGCATCTGAGCTCAGTCAGCTGAATATAACATCAAATCCATGTCTAATTTCATATCAAACATATGAACTGCAGCTGACTGTGCTTTTTGTGAAATATGCCCCAGTGGAAAGAGAGTGGCTGGCGCAGACTAAATACTGTCTCTAAACCGCGGTCCTTACCTTGGCACATCTCTAATTGCTTATGCGTTCATCTGAAGTTGTTCTCGAGTTGTCAACTTTTACTAACTAATCCTTTGAATCAAGTGAACAGGAAACGATAACTAATATTTCTAGATTATCGGAACAATGACTACAATTGTGGCATTTTATGCGCAATTCAATTCGATTGATCCATCCAAAGCCAAATTCACAGGATTTGACTTCAAGGAAATGCTGAAAAAGGAAACGTAGTCGTCAAGAAGAACGCTTCCATCTCTTGTTTGAATAAGATGTCATGTGTCGCTATAATGAAGAGTGTCGTCTTACACTGTCGTACTCACCATTACTAAATGTGTCAGTATCGTAAGCTTTGTCGAGATGCTAAACTGAAAATCGGAATTGTTAATGGTTTGAATTTGGAAAATGTGGTGCAAGCGCAGTGGAAAAATTTGAGTCAAACTTATACCGCCGCGACAACTGTTGCACTTACACCGACCTCGTTCGAATCGCGCTACAAGTGTGCTCTTTTTGCGCTTGAATGAAGAGTTTTGTTTGACAAGTGAGTTGTCGAGCACAGCTAAAGACATACTGCCCCTATTACACTTACAGACAATATCACACTTGTACCTTTTTTTTAGTTTCCTCATTAAAAATATAGACAGTCTTGATTTTCATTTAAGCATCTTCGCTTATGTACTAGATATTGACACGTTTCGTAAGCGTGACAGTTAGTAAGTTACACGGTTTGCATCATGGTATTTGTGCGCAGTATTTTAAAGCGCCGTCTTGCTCGTTATAATATCGTCGTCAACCGATCACTCTCACTTAGTCCTATATATCTGATATGTGCATACAATAAAGTATTTCAGTTTTAGCAGTTTGAAAATTTTGCGTCTGATTTTCTACTATTCGAGGACAACATACTAATCTGCATCAGCTTTAAAGTGTGTTCTATACGATGATTCTGAAGCGAAATTTATGATTCGTCGATCACAAAAGTACTAATTACGACAATCCAGTTTAATGTCATACTGCCGATCATTTCAAGTCTATGGAGCTGAAAGAGTAATTTCTCAGATAATTTTGTTTTATAAATTAGTGTAGTCGCAGCAAGAGAAAAGGCGAACACGTATTACCACGACATCACCATAGATTACTTGCATGCAGCTTATTCCATATTCTTTACTATCATTTTATTCTGTAGGTCATGCACTTTGTTCGAAGTACGAAAGTACGATCGAAGTACAAGAAGCAAGCAAGAAGCACTCTAAAGTATTGCATCGTGAATCAACTAATGGCATATGATCCATTAACAAATATTCGATCACCGACTGTTATTTATCTTCAAAACGCTCTTTCGTTAGACAATTCAAACACACCTTTCTCTAAAATATTACATTATCCACTTTTGCAGGTAAATTGTTTGTCGGGACTCGGGCAGAGCAGTTCGTTGAGTATTGTATCGCATTTCCTTGACAGCTGAAGTATGAACTCAATGGTTTGCACACGCCACGTCGCTATAAAATTTCGAGAAAATTCGATAATTGTTTTCGTTCACATTTCTTCTACCTGTTCTAATGCTTAGAAACGGTAGCCTTACATATCGGAGTATTGGATCAACGAAATAGACCGGATTAGGACGTGACTTAGAGATCAATACTTCCCACCATCATAAGAAGCGTCCATTTCACATTGACCTAATTATGTATTACCAACTGCAACCATAATAATACGATAACTGGTTCATTTTGTCCAATACTCAATAACTAAGTAAATGGCTGATTTACAACTTCAGCAATAATTTTTATCAATAAATTATCATCATAAAAATAACAAACTGTTTAGAGCCACCTTTTGATACTTTTCGATTAAAGTACTTAGCGAGAAATTCGGATAACACGCTACTCTTAACAGCTAAAGAAGCAGCTGACTACTGTTTAGACCGAAGGAGGACAGGGCTGATGGGTTATTCTCAATATTACATCAGCGGCGTCGGGTGTTGGAGGCTTCGTGGCGTTTTCATGCTGTGCTTTGCCATAGTGAGGAGATTTTCGCGTGCCGGATGCGATAGTAAAATTTCAATTTTTCGACGCCGCGAAAGTAATGCCGCCAACGCTGCATTGCGACTCACCCTAAATTATAATATATGGTTAATTCAGCTCCTCCAACAGAAAATGAGGCGAAGAAACTTCACAGAAACTATTCGGCCGCTGCTTCTTGTGATGACCGTACCTGGCTTTCGACCATTCGCCATTCCTGGAGAGACGTGGACATTTGGCAAATATTCAATCGTCGGTCTCATCTTTTGGGTGCCAGTTCCGCTGCTTACTGCTTTTCTGTTGCAACTGTATACTAGATCGACAGTTGATTTAAGCAACCAATATGGTTTTTTCCATCCCTTAACCATCTTTTACGTAATCGGCATTGTATTCTACTCGTTCCAAATGATATACATTTCGGTCGTCTTCCTTTCCGCTTCCAATATGTACAACTGCTTGACAAAACTAAACCTGCTGACGCTATCGTCTTCAAATCACAGTCGTTTTGTTAAGGCGTTCTACATTGCTTTTCCATGTTTCTTAGCTGTATCGATTGCCATTTGTATTACAATGATATGGATCACTCTCAAAGTTGCGCAAGAACAGGGAGCAGATATATTAGCAATGGCCTATTGGTCATATATCGCTATGTTTGAATTATTATCTTGTTTTATCGTCTATATTTTACCTTTGCTGCTGCTAATAATGATATCGTACTTTATCAGTCTCGCTTTCGATGAAAATATTGAGCGTTTGAAATGTTGTCCTGCAAATGAACTCGAAGCGGAGCTACCTAAATTATACTATTCCTTCCTGAATCTTACGAAAGTCGTAGAAATGGTTGATGACTCGTTTGCATATATCATTTGTAGCGCTGTCTTGAGCAACGGAGTTCTAATCTGTCTAAGTATCATGAATTTCGAAAATTTTGCGACTATACCGATCGCCCAGCTCGTCGCGGAGGCCATATTGATACTGGGATCTTTTTTTGGTTACAGCATTCTCTGCATTTTGTTGAACGGCAAGGTAGGTAGTCACATGATTTCAGCTCCTGTCTTTAATTTTAAATGCACCACAACTGTGATATGCTATTTTTTTGGTATTTTTCCCTGAAACGCTACTATTTTATGACCAGAAGTCTGTTTGTCTCGAAAACACTGCGTAGTATCCGGTGAATATTCTACTTGGCAGCGTAATGTCAGTAGTCGAGTTTAAGTCATATATCAGTTAATATCATAAATGCTATTGAAAGGGAGCATCAATGATGCGATATATATCTGAACCGTGAGGATTATGAAACGTTTCGTTTCATTATTAAGTGTTACTTTAAGTTGAGTTAATTGAATAGTTATTTGACAAAGTCTTGGCTTTCTTTAAACTTTTTGTCTTTATTGGTAGCAGGTTTTCTTTGATCGTTTCAAGTCATTTCAACAAGCCGCAATTACCATGTTTGAACCGTCCGATGTCTGGTTAGGAGTCGAAATCATTTTTCTGACTCTTGTATTCTTATATAGCAATTACCTTATTGGTCGGTTAGAGGTCTCAAAATATCAAAATTTGCTGAGAACAGAAATTTTCAAAGGTTACTGAACGCTAACAATATTTCGTTTTAACCTTGTGCAGTACATAATTCAGACATGTTTTTAGTCGCGGGAAATTCGATCTCTTCTCTACGACTTCGGCCCGATCAATCCGACTAATCGTAAATGGGTAAGTATTTTTAGCCTATAAAGAGCGCTTTGGATCATATAATTCGTTTTCTCATTTTTCTCAAATTTTCTCACGCTATCCACTTCTGTTTTAGCTGGACTTTTTTCAAAGAAGAACTATCGACAATAGCTGGGGATTAACTCTAGGAAAGGTGGTTATACTCGAGCAGACAACACTGCTTACGGTAATCTGATTTTGCGGCACACGCCTGCATGAGTCATTCGTCATTTTTTTCCACTACGGATTATACTCTTAACCGCGATCTTTATACGCTGTCTATGCTGTCTCATAGTAACGAACAAGAAGCGAATATATCCAGGGATTCTCATGTTCAAAAGGCTCCGAGGCGCACTAAGTGTCTCTATTTGTCAATTTATTTTAACAGAAAGTATTTCAGACAAAAACAAATTTTGACTGGGGCTCATAAAGGTGTGAAAATTATGACAGATCGTGCAATGCGCCGGAAGCTTTTGATTCTTTTGTCCTTAATATTCTCCTGCTTTCGTTAAGATGGTTTTACCCGTTTAATTTCCGACTAATCGACGATTGTGTGGTGCATACGCGTTGAATCATATTAGAAAATATAGGATTGCAAGTAGTTATGACGTCATTTTATCAACTAATAGTATTTCTCCCAGTGAATTGTAATTTCTGCACAGCAAGGAAGACGAAGAGTTAGTAACGCGAAGTAAATACTTTCAGAACACGAGGTCTTGATGCCTAACATGCCTTCATTCTCTTTGGAACCTGTTTCATTAAACTACAGCTTTTGTAATTCATCCTACTGTTGACAAATTGCTGTAATTCTCGCCAATGTAATTACAACAGTGGTAATTGTAGCAGCTTTATGAAACTGATCATGTGCCAACGCTAATAAGCGTTGAGTTTCAATCTCCCTTCCTAATCCCTCTTTCCGAATGATAACATGAAATAACGATTAAATATTTTCAGATTATTGGAGCAATGAGTACAATTATAGCGCTTTACGCACAGTTTAAATCAGTGGATCCATCCAAAGCCGTTTTCAATGGATTAAACTACAAGGAGCTCTTGACTGGTACAACATAGCTGTCGAATTGGATATGCAAATTTAAATGCTATTATGTGTTGCTCTGAGCACATTTTATATCAGTACATTATCAAATAAAGTCATTATTGCGCAACTGATAGATACGGATTGCATCATGGCGCTGGGGCGCAGCATTAAGTGAGGTATCTACGGGATTTTCAAGTTCATCAGTAGGATATTGCCGTGCGTAAATTTCACGTTTCTGCTTTGATTTTATGTACTTATAATTATTTTATCATCCATAACCTGTTGTGCAGAAAAGTTGCATGTTATATTTTGGTAGTATATTACTTAGGTTGGATGAATTCTAATTGTTATGGATAAATGTTTTGACATATTCCAAGTAAATCGCTGCGATTTGATGTCGGGAAATAAATATGTTGTGTAAGGGTGATCGAAATTGAATGTTGTTCCGTTCTCATTCGTTAGGCAATCCTTATAAAGCGTGCAAATGAAGCATTATTTCATGAATCTATTGCTATTATAATATTAAAGAGTGCTCTGTTTTTTCAATTGTAGTTTTGCGGTAAGATTCACCAGGCACGCACGTCTTTGAGCTCAATTACCGCGGCTCTTGAAGTTGCAACTGTTTCATGCAATAAGATCCTAGTAAACGGTCAGCGTTTTACTGCTGCATAGATCGTTAACAAGCGAATGTTTAGAAATGACAGTTTAGTCTAAGCGTGAGCTTTCAGCGCCTTCTTTCGCCCTAATAAAGCTTATCACGCCAGACGTAAAATTTTAGGACAGACTGCGCAGCTCAAACTATACGCCATAAAGATATAGCTTTCATAGCGAGCTTGTCTTTAAAAAGTCATAAAACACGCTGTTTATGTCCTAGCTGCGTAAATAAGCTACATAATATTGGTATCGCGACATTAGCCTAGCCGATAACCAATATGACAGCATGAGACGGTTGATGGTAGATTCTCAGTGGGATCGCTTGGATCATAATTTTTCGATCAAAAGCTCATGAACAAGCAAGTGTTGACAATATTCGCGTCTTCAATTCATCCCCTAACAGAACGGGCTATTTGCACGAGCTCTAAGAAACGACAATATATCGGGCAGATTGACTTCGATGAAGAGTTGCAGATAAACGAAGCCAAAGCGTCCACCCTTTGTAGCTACTTTTTGATTAACGTACGCATACTGCATCTCACCCTGAAGATCAAAAATCACAAGTAAAGCTACCCTTTATCTTTCGCTCGCTAAGGAGCAACGGGCAGCAGGCAATTGCAACATTCATTCAACTGACTTCGGTTGGTCAACTCTCTCTCTCATCGATCAGGCATAATTCAACAGAGAAAACGGTAATTACTGTATTTCGTGAACAAATCAATCTCTACTTTTGAACCAATGCTTTTTTGAGTGAAGCCTCGTGCGCAAGCGCTCTAAGGTTAGGCAGAATTCACGCTTTTCGGCGTTTGAATTTGGTTCTTTTGCAAAATAATTGGGTTTTTCTCAAAGACTGTATATCAAAAATCAATGAGCTCTGATGAAAAACTTATTCAAATTTAAACGTCTCTATATTAAAACTGGTTAAACGCGATGATGAAAGCTACGAAAGTTGCAAGTGATGCAAGGGAAATAAAAGCCCCGGCAGTGTATGGTTTACCGCGCGTTATCAAGCTGTAGATGATGATCACTTTAGCATCAGTCTGCCCGCTTTGCCACGATCACTATCGTCATAAAAGTCGCAAGTGATGCGAGCAATGCAGAACTTCCGGCAAGTTAACTGTTTGCTGCGCGTTATCGTGCTAGAGATAATGATCACTTTAGTATCAGTCGGCCCGCTTTGCCATGATCACTAATGTCCCAAAAGCTAAAAGAGATGCGAGCAGTGCAAAACTTCGGCAGTTATTGGATCGTTGAGCGTTACCAAACTACGAACGATCACCTTGATATCAGTTTTGCTCACATACCTATGATGCAATAAAGTGTTGTTCACAAAGCATTATCATGATGTCATGATATCAAAGATTAGCGCCGAATTTGTAAATATATAGAGCGCACACCAGGCGACTTGTTGTCGACGACTGCGCCGAAAGCAGTTTGCATGCAGTTTGAGCATTGCAGCTGATTGTGCAACTTTGCAACAGTGAACCGAGTGCTATATTAGCGCGAAAGTTGACGCTGATAGTTACTCGTTCATAGATCCTATGTCGCGACAGTTTCCCATCTATTCATTTTCTAGTCGTCTCAAATGGAATTCAATCACCATCCGTTTCTTTGCTAGACAAACTTTCTCCAAATAGTTGTTTTGTGCCTTGCAGTCGTATTGCGTGGCCAATGAGATAGGCAGGAAATTCATTTGATTTGCAGCAGTTCCCCCTTTAAACAGCGAGTAGTTCTTATAGAACGCTAAATATAAAATAAGCTTTTTCGTTTGCTACGCCCAGCTTGTTTTGTTAAGGAATATTTTGGAGGGTGGGGCAAGTGGCGCTGCGCTCTAGCCCCCCCCCCCATCTCTCTTCTTTAATCATTACTTTCACTTCAAAGTTTCTAGAACTCACCGTCAAATGACCTAAATTGTAATATTGCAGCTGATCCAGTCCAAAAATTCATCGATCAAGAAAGGGGATGCATTCTTTGCAGTCATCAGACTTTGTGCAATCGTCAAACTCTTTGCGAGCGCCGCTCAATCAAGTCTCCTCGGCGCCCCTCCAGCATCTAGACACTATGGATGCAAATGACGTCACTACTTTGGCATCGCAAAATGATCAGAATGTTGTCGCACAACCGCCTGAGTCGTACTCTCTGACCGGTCACAGTTTCGGGCAGGAGGTTTTACCCGCCATATAATTACGTGCACCACTTTGTGGGCGGTGAACATTCGCAGGAAGAAGACTGGAAAAGAATGATTGACGTAAGTCTTCTTTCGAATATCGCTTCAAAGGGTATGATTATATTGAGGAAGGATTGGGCTCACTGTCGACTATGAGAAGGTTCATTCCAAAATAAATGGGGGCATGAGCATATAAATGCTTCAAATGCTCTAAAAATGGCCCAAAAATACTATGCAAAGTATAATAGAAGTTAAGAAAAAACTCTGTCTCAATCAGATTTCCTACCGCCCATCGTAGTAAGTAACATATTTCTCAACATACTTAAGACTTCCTCCATTTCTGCCTTCAGATAGGTGGCTTTCTATCAAAACATGCAAAGGCGAGTAGAAAATTTGAATTTGACCCCAAACAAAAAGTTTTCGTCCTGCATCAGGTTATCCGCGCGTTTTCAAAAGACTGAACAACTTTAAACATTGTTATGCTTACGTTTTGCAGGACACAATTGATAGTATGCGCAACGAGGAGCAGGACCGTCCAATAACGCCAGAAATATTGGAGATTGTACAATCGCTCGATAAGCCTAAGACATCGAGATTGGAGAAAGACAAGGGACAACTCGAGACGCTCACATCGAACATCAAAGGTATAGCTGATGAAAAAGATTTTGTACGAAATGACTCTTACTATGGTTCTGCACAGATTAAGAGATGAGAGAGGGTTTTTAAAGGCAGGAGAACTGAGAAGGTCTGCGCATCCCTAGTCAGTAGTAAATGAACCTATTCAATTTATTTTACTGTTGGTTTTGTCCGATTCAGACAAGAGGTTATTCTAATATTGATTGAAAGGGGTCACTTTCTTTTATGGAGGAGTTTGGCGCAAAAGCTTGCACTCTTACAAAGAGGTGACATATGAGAGAGAGCTTAAGTTCAATGTCTCTCTCGCTTGGTCTTTAATTTATTAAAGAATATTTAGACAAACGAGAAAGGAGGCAAATTGCGTCGCGAAAGTGCCGGGCAAAGAAGAAGACAGAGTTTGACGATTTGAAACGCCATAATCATGTCCTAGAGCAAGAGAAAAACAGGATGTTTCTCGAGAACCAACGTTTGCTTCAAGAGATTCGAAATTTGAAAAATCAACTTACGCAGAACCGACGCATCCTACTAAACGTGCCAAACACTCTATGATTTTCAATAGATTTTGGTAAATATTTCTGCTTCCTAAAATAGCTACGGTTTACATTATCAATTAAACATTAGTTCATTTGCAAGGAACCAAATTTTTTGTAAATTACGCAGTTATTCAAGCATTATTTTGAAGTACTATGCGCTTTTCAATTCATGTTTTGTGTGTATAACGGTTGAAAGCCATGAAGATATTACGATTATGATCGTTTATTGTAGCTCCCTTTATGTATCGGTGCTTGATCAGGTTTTTATCTCTGAGTTGTCTGTGAATGCATAAAGTATTTCGCTAAGGCACATCTATGTAAATTCATTTTGTTGCGGGTACTTTTTTCTGCATCGTGCGATTTAAAACTTCCTATCGTCAACAGTGCAAATAAAACAGTAATTTGCTTAGCACCAGTTTCGGAGACATTTTCTTGACAAGAGTGATACGTATGTAAACATGCAAAATGGGCTGCGACACACGATATATTGCTTCTTTCATATTACGGTAAAAATTCAACGATGTTCATTTTTTCTGTAATCCTAGTCCATATCCTCGCGGCGGAGTAATGAATCCAGTGGAGGCATGCCAGTCTAGTCCACCCGTGAAACGGTCGGACACTTCGTCCACTAGCAACTCTCCATCCAAATCTCCTCCAAGGATAGATAATGGCAGGAGGCAAGCGGCCATGGAGGTGCTTAGACGGCTGCATACCATAATACCGAACCAGACGTCTAGGCCCGCAGCACGAGCGGCGTGAAATGTGCGCAGTGCCTAATAAAGATTCATTTCATCATTTTTAGTTATATTCAAAATTACTTTATTTTAAACCATTTGCTGAAAGTAATAATTGGTTAGATTCGATGCGCCTGTCACCAAACCATCCCGCTTATATTATAACCGACAAATCATTCCTCTTCCCGCAATTATGATTGCAACGCTTTTGTGAAATATGTTCCAGAGGGGCTATCGATGGACAGAGATGAACATTTAATACCTAGAAGAGAGCTGCATTCGAAGAAGTCAGAAATGAAAACTGGGAGAGGATACATTAGCGCCCTTAATCCCTATTTTCTCATTGAAATTTCATGCAAAAATTTCTGTATTCAACAAGATCAAAAGCTCGCGAGATGATCAGTAAAAATCACGTCCCCCATACTACAATATTAGTCAGATCAGTAGTATGGTCTCTTTATTTGTCTTGATGTTTGCAAGATCACGTACCTCCCTCACTCCGCCCGCTTTGTCAAGTTTGATATTGACACCGTGTGCGACGGAGATGAGTCGGATGACGTCATCTGACGTGCCGACGCTTTCGTCTGCGTAAATTGCGAATCCACTTTTCTCATAAGCGGTCTTAACTAGCGCCCATTCCTTTAGTCCCTCGTCGCTCATGTGAACAGGAAACGGCTGCTCTACCATAGTTATGATGTGCCTAAACGGCGCGAGCACCTGAAGCATATCCAGCGCAACCCTGAAAAAAATAATATACTGTATGTTTTGCTGCAAAAATAATATACATACTTCAAATAGGCAAACTGAATCTATTTCAGTGCACTTTAAATTCATAATTTTTCTTATTGTAAATGTGGCAAAAAGAATGTCAGGTATCTAAATCGAAGAGGGAATAACAAAAGAGTAATATTGCAGTGAAAGTTCCTCGCAAGACGTAATAATTTCCTATTTAAAAATTTCGAAGTCGAATTTTTTGTCATCTATTTCCCCCCCCCCCCTTGTCCTTCAGTGAAAGTTTATTAAGCGCAATATATGTAAAATATGTACGGTTTTGTAATTGCTTTTTAGCGTAAACTATCATTATCGCGTCTAATAGTATGGCGAATTGCCATATAGCCCTTAGTTACCTGGGCGTCCAGTCCGCATTTGCGTCGATGCTCCAATGAAACGGCCTGTCATCCAAGGCATCGCTGCAGATTTTGTGCAGCTTTGGCAGCCATGACGACCAAAAAGAAATATTGCGATCCATTTTCAGTTTGAGATATGGAGTGCGTTGCAAGCCGAAGTGTGTCGATCGAATCATTTCTTCGGAGTCGGAATTCATAGCAATCGTATAATATCCTGGCTTTATAAACATTCGCAAATTACGCAGCACTCTTTTACAGATATTCAGTATGAAACGGCTTTATGCGGTGCGTAATTTAGTGAACATGTACAATAGCCTAAATGATTTGATAAAGCAAAATAGCTACATCGGACAAAGTTAATGCGTTTCGTAAGACATAAGGCAATATGCCTAAATTTACAGTTTATTTATTCATATCTAAAGTACCCTAATCAAAAATGTGTATATCTTGACTTTTTTGTCGAAAAAAGCTGTAAGTCGGCGAATAACTAATGGGAAGACTAAATTAGTTCAGGTTGCGACATAAAAAATATTGTAATAAGTTCTTAAATTTCGCTCATCAACCAACCCATTACCGAAATGAGTCGTGAAACGAATAAGGACAATAATCTTTCAGGATATCATTAGGCTTAAAATTAGTTTAACCATACAAAGAGGTTATCTGAAAGAATGGATAAAAGTGTGTCTGCGTAATTTACGAATTCTTCTTACCTTAGGATGCAAATCGAAATCAGAGCCGAGAATGATCGCCACTGTGGGCGAGTGAAGCGTCTGTCCCCACAAATCTAGTAAGGCCATTTCTATTGCGTTTCTTGCGACCCGTGATTCGGGCAGTTTGCTCTCGGAAATAGTATCCATGACGTGAAAAATTGCACGAAGAAGCTGAAAAGCGATGGAGAAGAATTATTTGAACAGAAAATAGGGTAAACGGATTTCTGTCGTTCACAGACAAGTTTTTTGGTTTTCAGAGACAAAGAGCATGATGGCTTTCATGATATTCCAGCATTTTTTCTCTCAGAAAAACAAATTCAAAATAATTGCACGTCTTCTGTTCATAACGGTCCTATTTCACCATTGTATACTAAGTATCATATTTCAGTCAGAGCTGACCTCGCATCAAAAGTGTGAGCCGCCTGCCGAGTTCAAACCCCAGTGGTTGTCCTCTAGTGAAATATGCTCTAGTAATCACGACCAGCCCATGAAGGAGTTATATTTTGTGCTATCTATGCTTTAAACCCTTAAGCAAGTCTTATTCATAACGTTAGTATTCTGCTTTCAAAAAATGCAATCTGAACTCTCCGAGGTCTTCCGCATTGAATAAATAAAGCAAAATACAACAATATGTCTTGCGATTTGAACGGAAGAGATTATTTAACGTTCCAACCGATTTAATTTCAATGCAGTGTTTGCTCTCCCACGCTTTGGGAAATCTGCTGAATCGTATTCCTTTAAAATAAGTACATATTACTAAAACATACCACGATATTGTCACTTTGATCACTCCCAGGGTTCCTGAGCGCAGAAAAAAACTCTGCTGGCACGGTGCCAAATGGATCGTATCGAATAATATTCTGCTCATCAAAATTTTCCATGGTCTTGACAATATGTTGGATGAATGCTTCAAAATACGATACACAATCATTGTAGTCTGCCAAGTAAACACCGGGCTTCTTCGGAGGCATTGCGCATTCTCCATACCCAGTAAGCTCGTTCACCTGAAATCGAGTGAATTCACGATCAATTATTTAATTAAACGCCAGGCTTGCATCGACCGCTGAAAAGGCCATAATTAACACTATTTGTTAGTCTATTTTATTTAATTTATTAGTACCACTAAAAATGAAACATTCAAATTAACATTGATGCTATAAGAGAGAGTTTTTTTAATATTTTCAAGCAAGCATTTTCCTATTTTAGCACACTAGCATTAACAACTTCTGGCATTCAACTGTATTGCAGCTTACCCATTTTGTTCTCTTGACCTAATGGTAGCTTTTGTAATAAATGTTCATGATTTAATTGATTATAGTCAGTAAATGATGAATTAAATACATACATACATTTTTGTGATTTATGACAAACCATTTCATGCACCGAATTCAGAAAAGCTGCTTTCACAAGTTAATGAAAGTTTTGCTTACGAAGCGAAAGTTTCCTCAAAGTCATGGCAATATTTAAATAAAGTTTTACCTTGATAGTAACTAGACCGTTGAACCTCTCGCTCGTCGCCGAGTGGCTTGTTCTAAACTATTGTTTGTCGTGAGTATTAGTGATAAAAAGCTCTCTCCTTGCGGATAATACTTCAAACGCGAGTACTCTTTTGTTTCTTTCATAAGTTGCAAGTAAATGCGTATATTTGCACGAATACAATCATGTTTATTGAATAACGACCATGGTCATACAGTGTGTTGCAAACTATATCCCTTCAAGAAAGTCCCATAAACATAATTTTCCGGCTACGAGAACTGAATAAATACAGCCCCATTTGCCATTCCAGTCCGATATTTTGTCATAATGAAACAGTGTAGCCGCAGAGAAGTAATTTGTGATTAAATCAATATACAGTGTGATAAATTTTTATTCAGCGTCACTTAATCATCCCCCTCCTACGCCATGTCCATGTTGAAGTTAATGTATTTACAAAATGTTGACTCTACGTACCCAAAACTCGTGCGAAGGTTGAGTGGATAAGGTTCTAGGCGTAATATCACAGTATTGTTCTTCCAACTGCACGAGTGGACAACTTGAGCCATTTTTTCGAAATCAGCAGGACGCGTACGACGTATGAGTGGCGCGCGCGAGTACAACGCGTAGCGATCAATATGAATTACAACGAGCGCATATTTGCGTATTCATGGGTCTTATCAACGACCATAACAATGACAGCGCGACAGGTCAGATCGCTGCTTCTCGTCCCATTAGATGCACTCGATGTTTGCAAGTGGAGACAGTCTACCGTTGTAGACTGTCTATGTTATAGTACCCCAATAAAATTCTCGGCACATAATTAATAATAATATGATTTGCACTAGCAAAGTGCAGAACATCCATGAGAAGCAAATTTCAAAGAAGCGAGCACCACAGAGGAAAAATTCATTCTGGTCGCTGTCAAAGATGGCCGCTATGTGGCTTACGCGTTAACGCAGGTGTTGGGTTACGCTTCTCGATTTAGCAATAACAATGTCTTGCTTAACTGCAGGATAGGAGAGGTATATAAGTTATTGCTTTACTATCGCCTGCACAGTCGCCCTATAATACCGAGGAAAATTAAAACTTTGAATATGGGGACTTGCCAAAATTCGAAAACCGAGTAAGTAAAAGTCTTTCAGACTTCCAAAGAGAATTCTGCAAATATTGTTTAAAAACTTGAAGATTCAAGATGCTTTAAAGTTTGCAGCTGAACCGACGCGCCAAACTAGCGTCGGGCATAAGCCAATTAGTTTAATTTTTGTAATGTACAGAGCAATTTTGTTATGTTTTCACAATGTCTGGCTATCGTCATTGCAGTCTGCTTAGAGGAGGAAAAATGATAGACGCAGAAAAAGAGAGAGAGAGACGTCTACCAAAAACCTGTTTGTAATTAATGAAAAGGGCTGCAGCTGTAAGGCCTAAAAGCATAGCAAAATAGATCCATCCGGCAAGTGCGATATTTTAAATTGCATTCACTTTAGAATGCTCCCCTATTATGGTGTGACACTCGTTTTTATGGGTCTCGTTTCTGTTGTAGATCACGTGCACATGGATGTATAATTGATCGCCATTCTGAAGTAAGTGCAGTGGATGGAATGTGCTTTTTGCGTCCATTAACTTTTCTGGACCTTTGTCCTCTACCTGTCGCCGAACGCCACGTCCGTCTCCAGACAGACACCAGAGTAGCTAATTTGAAACAACAAATAGAATACGTCAGACTTACTGCAAAATGGCGTTGAACGACTTATGAGACGCTCTACTTTTGATCTGCAACAAACGTTCAGTTAGAACGTCGCTCGGTCGGATAACTTTGTTCAAGTGGCAAAGATAAGAAAAGGTGAAATTGTGTTTGCTGAACGAAGTTTTTGCCTTTTATTCATGAGGTGTTGTGCCATTTGGAGACGGTATCAAAGATGATAACTTCGCGAAAAATAGTTAATCTATTCGAAGAAATTTTGCTGTAAATGTACAGTTATACTCTTGTAAAGAATAGCAAGAATAACAATAAAGAAGCAAACGACAATAAAAGTTGTGTTCGTACTTTATTACCCTTGATTCCTATTGCATGTAAGCTTCCCAGTAGTGTTCAGCAGAGGAGAGTGAGGGAGACGCAACGGTACGTTAGTATCAAAATAAAAACCAAATGGCCTTAGACAAAGGTATCGCATTAAACAAACTGAATAATATAATACTATTCACATTATTTTCCGGTGTCGGGCATGCGACGGCCGACCGGATTTTTCATTGTCGCACTCATAGAGTGGGCTTATACCCACCAGCCAAAAGCGGACCCTGCGACTCAGCGGGACAAACGCTAGGATACTAACTATTCGCAATATTTCTGCATACTGGTGCATCGTAGCGCTGCAACAGCGCCGTTGCATCGTTTAGCCGTGATGAACGATGGTCGCATAGGTCTAGGGTTGATCTTATTGGTCTGATAGAAAAACGTCTCGCGGTTCTGCGGAGGAAACGCCCTAATAAATTAACAAGACTCCTCGAACCAAATGCAAGGCTATGCGCGTTGTTATACGTATTGTATGCTTTCGCCGTTCTTGAAAGAAACGTTTTTTGCTGTTCAGTAATTATGTGGCGTTTTATTTTTTAATCAAAAAGTATCTTTCATTGTTACCTTCTATTCAGTTGCTCGATCAGTTTTGAGAAAGTAAAATTGTCCTGCTGAGCGCTCGTTCGTCCTTTACCCTATCTCAACGCGCTAGTCTGAAAATGAAGCTTCTAGGACGAACGAACAAATGAAGATAATTTGAGATTCTGTGTATGTTGACAGAACTAAGCTGTTAGATAATTAACTCTGGAACGATTGCTGGCACGGGCCCCCTTTTCATTAATGAAGCGCCCGGCTGGAGTTGCGTTCTGCTCAAAGCAAGCTCCAGTCGCGTAAACATGCGCTCTCTGTGACCGTCGCGAATCATTTCATCAGTGCGCAAAAGCTTATTTTTAGTACTGGTTTCAACTCTGATGTCCTATTCACGCTGCCGTTGTTCTTATTCATCAACTTTGTCATGTTCCTAATTGCCGTGCTCAACCAGCAGGCTCTGTACGTCGCTATGACGATGATACCTTCATTCGAATAGTGTGTTTGAAATCGCAATTAACGCATGCAATAGCCTGTTTGTGTGCGATGTTCATTTAAGCGTGTGACACGAAACCGTTTCAATGAGAAAAATAACAATATATTATCCACCAGATGCGCCAGGTGTAAACAAAAAATCATTAACGCTACCCTATTGCTCTCTATGAACTCGAACAGTCTTATTGTGGCACAAAGAACCGTGTCTTCGCAGGAAGAAGTCACAAAATTTCTGTTTCCTCTGATTCCCCTTTTGCGCAGTATATAATATGTTAGACGTCGTGAAAGGGACCGTTCAGCTCTTCGAATCCCTGTGCACTATTCTTCAACATTAGTTTCATTTCTTTGTATTTCTCAAGAAAGACTGTCGTTCATTCCAGTTATTCTCTGACCCTATTTTTCTCCCAATTTGTAGACGATAGGCCCCATGCAAACTGTTTCTGCAAATGTTTATTATGAAAAAAAATGAAAAAATGTGCAACTTCATAAAATTCAGCAGACCGTATTAATAACAATTGAACTTTCTTTTCAGAATGTTTGATGCTAATGCATACTTCATAGCTTCAGTGCTCAGCATCATATTTCCATTCGGCGTATTTGGCAGCGTTAACATAATTATCGCTACCATTTGGAGCAAATCGCTGCACAACAGATGCAATATATTAATGGCTTTGCTTGCTGTTGCCGACTTGGGCAGTCTACTTGGTGAGGTACAATCGATATATCGCATTTTCACAAATCAATCGGAAACTACTCAGAGGATTTGCTTCTATTCTATTCCTTACATGCTGTTTTCGCACACTTTTCAAACTTATCTCATTTGGGCTATCAGCTTCGACAGACTTCTCGCGATCAAAGCGCCGATCAAGTACGTCCTTTGAATTAATTCAGAAATGAAATGCATTAGCACATTTTGCTTCGTAGAAGAAGCAAAGTGATAAACGGGAAACAGAAAGAAGGGGATCGGTTCGGAGCAGAGACGAAATGAAGAGAACTATACGGCGAGGCATGATTTTTGAAGGCTAATAAGATCGAAATTTAAAAATTTTGAGGTCATCAGGTCAGCTGTGAACTCGCAAAATGACAAAAAATACTCACAAACTTCTACCATATGTTAACTATAACTGCGTCGTTCCCAAAATGAATCAAAGTATCTTTTCGATGCTGCAAAATTGCTTCAACTTTTGATAACTGACTCTGACATCTGAGATACGCTCATAAAAACAGAGCCGCTTCATAACGGCTTGTGGTTCACTTCAGGTTAAGGGTTATTCATTCGCATTGTAACTGTCATGCAGAATATAATTTCCCTGATAGTAGTGCCCTAGATTGGTGTCTTTCTTTGATTAATAATTTAATGCTCATCAAGTGTACCTCCTTAATATCCTGCTTGCTTCCGCTTCAGGTACAAGAACTGGTCGAGCCACAAATATTTAGGAATACTGGTCGCACCTGGCATATTATATGCCTCTACCAGCGTTTTGTACGGCGCTGTTTCATTAGAGGAAGCAAATGAAAATATAACGATCGCATACTGTAATCCACCGCGAGCGTTTACTGCCGGCTCCAAGCTGTTTTGGAACCGTAGCAATCTATTACTGAACGCTCTAGTTATTTTGACATATGCAACAGCATATTATGCCGTGTGGAAAATGCGTAAGTTTCTGCTTTGCGTATTCTTGTCGTCGACCAACATTCAATTGCAAACATTAGTTTCCGTGGCTAAACACGTTTTATTGCTGCGACACTATTAAAGTATGTATGTTGTGTTTTGTAACGTAAGGACCCCTCGATAAAATAGCGCGAGGGGCTCCCTTAGAAAAAATTCAAGATACTCTTTGAGAAATAAAGTAACCTCAGATTCAGGTCTTTGACTTCTTGCTAACAAGGTCATTAATGCTTTTGCAGTTATGATACTCTAAAACTATGCCCCAAACTATAGCCTCGCCCCGAACGTCACTCATGCCCCACCTTTAGCTTCCCGGCGAGCGGTTACATCCATCGCTATAACCCCTTGACTACTTTCACCTCAAGCAACTTTCAGGTCGCCGAAAACAAACGCAACATACAGAAACAATGCAGAAGATTCTCAGTTCTCTGACAGTAATCATTGTGGTTTACATTTGCAGTTGGACTTTGGCGAATATCATGCTATTCATTAGCTTAACAGTGATTGGCGATGAATACGATCCCGTTTCAATGATGATTGAAAGTTACGCAGGAATTCCGGCGAATATCAGCTTTGCCTGCAATTACTACGTCTACTACTGGGTAGGAATATCTATCTTTATGTAAACATCTCATTTTGTAAAGGGAGCAAGGTGTGACGTCATATGTGGCCACCGTCGTTGCCCAAGCACATTCTCGTAGCCTTTTGTTACGATTTTTGCGCGATATTATGCGACAGTCAGTCCAAGAGCCGCGCTCGAAACTTCTGCCTTTGCAGCCGGCAACCTGGATGTCGTTATTGATTTTTCGTGAAATATGTGACGCGTTTAACGGCCGAAAAAAAGACTGAACGCGCAGCGGCACTATTCTACGTGCTTTTAGCTGTATTTAAAAGATGGAAATACCCCTTGCTTTAGAGAGAATGCACTTACTAATTTGCGATACCGCCCGATACACCTCCAAGGCGAACGCTAAAAAATGCAGATTTCCCGTACAATGTTCTTGCCGCATAGAAGTGAGCTGTGTAACGTTTCCTATTTTCAGCGGAGCACGGAATATCGCTCGGCTTTTAAACAACAACTGAACCGAATGAATTGCTTGAAAACAAAGAAAGTTACGGAAACAAAGAGATCTGATATCATTATGCTTGACGAAATGAAAATTATACAAGCAGAGCAAAATGAATTGCTCTACGCGTATTGTATCGCTTGCCTTCTGGCGGAAAACAGTACTCCTGTGTGATTGTAGTCATAAATTCACTTAATGGAAATAGAATTCTGTCTTATTGTTCACTTTAACATCATTAATGGAGAATTTAACTTCTTCAGATAAATGCACACATCTTGAAGCCGCGAAGATACACCTTAGTGGCGCTGAGTGAGCATCTGATATACATTTGAGCTAAATCATCGTGACTGTGAGTTAATCCAGAAGGTGTAACACTGAATACCTCTCATGCAATAAATCCACTACTGACTCATCGATCCGCGAATTTCAAAATGGTTAACAAAAATTTATGGTTACGAAAAGGCGTTTCTAGTTGCTTTGCAGTGGTTGCCCGTAGAATTTTGCCACGTTATCAAAACAAATTAAAGATATTGAGGGAGGGAAGAGCTACGCACAGTACACTCGACGCGAGGCCAGAACGGAATTCAGCATAGACTACCGTAATCTGATTTTACTTGACAAGAAGAAATCAATATTCTTACAGAACGCCACGCTGCACAATTATACTTCGCATTATGAGAGACTGACACAATATTCAATTTTTTACAGATTGTCTGACCGTAATAAAATAAATCAAAGTTTCACATTTGGATATAATGGAAAATCTTCGATGCGCCACTTTTCTTTCACCTTGTGATTGGGATAGAATCCGATTTTACCAGTGCGAGAGTTCTTTCCTTTTATTTGGCCAATGAAATTGCTAGCATCACTTTCCTGGATGGCAACTACGTCACCAATTTGCAACTCCAGTTCGTTTTCATTGCGCGGTGTATGCGCAATTATAGCTTCTTGTTGATGTTCTAAAAGTCGGGACAATTATAATAAACACTTGAATAGTATAAAATTATTCTAGTTAAAGCTAAATTCTCATTTTGAAAAGTACTTTCTCGTCTAATATCCCACATTTATCTGACGCGCGCTGGAGCTACGAAAAGTGGTAGAATATTCGGATAATGATGATGCAGATAATAAAATGGTAAAAAACATGGGATTTGATGGCATCGTATAATGAACGCCAACAAAATGACAGCTGTGACAACTTATATCCCCAGGCGCTAACCAATGTCCACCTCTGAGCTGAACTTCTCACTTTCACAACTTTTTGTTGCAATAAATAGCTTATCGTAGCGAGAAAAAAACTTGTACGCTGTGATTTCACGGTACAATTTTACGCTAAATACGAAATCGATTGATAGTCAAAGTATTACAAATCGCGAATATGTTACGAATCATTTATGCGCGTGTGGGACTCGAAATTAATGACGCGTTGCAATCGCACATTTTATGAGGCGACTCCAACACCATAAGCTGCTCTAATGTAAACATCTATAGTCACTGCTTCAGCAATGGTTTTGGGTGTCCACTGCTGATCTCATTGAATGACTTTTAGCTACCAAAAGATGCCAACCGTATTGTCCAATGAGGTAGTATATGTCGTCGAGCGAATGGACGCGGGAAGCCGCGTCGCCTCCATCAGCCTGCATTAATTCGTACACCAGGCGACACATCTACAATAGCTTTTCTGTTATTGTATACGCCACATTAATCATAATCAAAGAGAAAGCGACAAAAAATGCGCGCCTTTCCGACCCTATTTCGTAGTGTTTATAATAGAAAACCAGAAGAGGCGTGTTTCAACAAATTTTGTTTCATCCCCCCCGTAAGTAAATTTGACTCAGTTTTTCTTTTCAACTATGAATGCAAAAAAGGGAATCTACACATTTTGTTAACTATGTAAAACATTAAATTATTCACTGAAAGCGAGAAAAAAACAAACATTTGAAGTAAATGTGCAGACTACAAAGTCGCATTTGGACAATATTTGGACATCACTAATAACTCCAAATAGTGATTCATCCAGTCTTCGATGGTCGACATCCGCCATAGCTACAACATCCAAGTCTGCGAATACTTCGTAATCCTTATATCTGAAAAGGTAACTCTTCCTGAGCTATGCCTCCGTGATTCAAGCAAATCACGAAAAACAAACTTTTTCCGAGTCTCATTTACGACGCTACTGTCGTCAGTTGCGATGAAAACGCGCTTCTTCAGCTGCCTGCCCTGTTTCAGCGACTCGACGGCGAACCAGTTGTCGACCCATTCCATGTACTCCTCGATACTGCGATACTTCATTTCGCCGCCGATCTTATCAGTGCGGCGTACGTGAAGACCAACGATTGGCTCTAAAATGAACTGCTGCATTAATCTTAAAAATGATCTCTTTAAGTTCGTGTTTAGTGAGCTTTCTGAAACTTCAACTCATGAGTCTGCCATGGCCACGTCACAGTCGGTAATCTTTTAACTGGAGCGCGAGGAGATGAACAGAAAATAAGTGACGTCATCACGCGGTAACTCTGCGGATGCGCGGCAGTTTGAACTATTATCAAAAGAGGAAAATAATCTGTTATTTTCACAACAATGACGACACACTCGTTTGAACTTGGGCATTTCCTCACAAATAGTTACACTGATGACCTCAAAATACCACCAAAGTAACAATCACATTTTATTTGACAAGCTGCTTTAACGCCAACGTTGCTTAGCTACGGCCGTTTCCACACCTCAAAATAACTTCATCATGTATTAACAACCGCGATTTCATTAAAGGACAGTACAGCAGTTTTCTAATGATGCAAGTTTCATCACATTTTTAAGCAATATAAAACCGCTATACCTTTTCCGAGTCCAATCACATTTGCTTTTGACGTCAGTCTCGAACCGAGTTGCGGTGAACTGCGCATAATGAAGCTGACAAACTGACCCGTAAACCAGACTGGCGGATAACCGTGTAAGTGAATCAAATCAGCTGCCCATTCTTTCGGAAATGACGGCGGCAGGAACCGGAGGCCGCCACCGGCATCGTTGTGAAAAGGAGTTAGCATGATCGCCTGATCATTACTGCTTTCTTCAATCGTAGTCAATGGTTTGACCTCCTAGATTGCAGCATTATTATAAAATGAAAACGAATGCAACCCCGGGTCAAATTTTTCATTATTTTCTTAGTAAGTCTTTAAAATAAGTACTATAATACACAAATATTTACAATGGAAAATATATAACGATACTGAGAGTAATCTGTTGCCATCCAACTGCACCTTCATGTGATGAAGGTGTATCCGCAGTTTCAATGTTAATATAAATACAAAATAGGCATTATGAAAGTAATTTATTATCATTTGGATATGTGAGATTGGAACAGGATTACAGATAAACTCGGAAATATGTGTTTCCTATCGGTGCACGAACTTGTAAAAAGTACAATAATGCATGACTAATCTCAATCTGGCGTCACTTTAATTACTAAAAAAGTAACTACACCTATTAAAACAGTCCGCTTTAATGTGAACAAAATTTCTTGTAAAAATATACACCAAAATTTCAGTGTTTATAGAATGGCTGTGCATACTTTTGTAAGGACGAATGGACATACCGCCTGACAAGAGGTGTCTTATTTGTACTTCGCACAGACAATTATACATGCAAGCTAACAAAAAATGACTCACCGATGGTAGATCCGTACACGATTCACTGAGCGGCAGAAATGCGGAAACAAAATTCTTCGACGAGTGAAACGAATTTGCCACGTTCAGTTTTATAACCATCGTCCGTTCAGTGCCATATGCAATTATCAAGCAGTAAATCAAGTAGTGCATCTTGCAGCCGAAACCGCAGTCTTTATTCAAGTTGCACACTAATTTGCGCGCCTGTGTGCAGTTTGCAGGATTTTGAAGCGTTTTCAGTCGTTTCTGCATTAAGTTGCTAAGGTTCTGGAGGCGAGCGTTCCGCCACGCGCTGCCATGATCAACTTCTGCCAATTTCTTTGAGTAAGCCATCAGAGTTTGAAGCTGACTGGAGGCGGCGCCGTCGCTATTGTTGTAGAGACGCTTTTGCTGAGTGGTATAAAACCAGTACAGTTCGAACAAATCTTTGTCAACTTTTCTTCGCAGCATTTCGTGTTCAGCTGATAAATGAGCTAATCGACCATTGAACTGTTCTACTGAATATTCTGACGACCCAATTTCCGTAGTGCGCACTAGAAATTTCAGTTACAATCAGGTAGCGTTTTGAATCTTCTTAACATTCTAGTAGCTCTTGAAAAGAGTGTAGGTGCTGCACTTTAAAACATATATTCTTAATAGTGCCTTTATTGTCCAGAAATTCTATTTTACATACCTGTTCTCTTCGGCCCGAATGTTTAATCGGAAATTTTCATTCACCTGACAATCACAAGCGTGAGTGCACCTGGATACTCTCAGTCACAAGCAATGGTTAACATAATTGATGGGCGTACAATCGAGCGCATAATTTCGATCAATCCCCCCCTTCAAAGCTTTGCAGTTTCAATTCAATTACTATTACAGATAATGTTGTCTCCGATATTACTGTGTTTATGTTACCAACATTTACGGATGAAATTTTACTCCAGTATACTTTAAAAGATAATTCCGTGCGTGTGCTTCTCTGCAAACTTCATGTGTAAACATGGCATTGGCGCAAGAATATTTTAAGAATAGTCTGAGGTCGACTAATATTAATTTAAAATTATATATGAGTGACATGCATATAGTATAAACATTATTATACAATTAATTATATTTGATGTGATAAAAACATATTTCTATAGTGTTAAAAAGACTGCTTAACAGATATACAAGGTCTGGTGCTCCAAAACTGAAACATGCCCACTTTCCGATGCAAAGATAACAATTTTCGAGGCATTTCTTTAGGCTAAATATTTGATACTCAATGAGTTTTGCCAAACAACACATTGTTAGGGTTTGTGAATGATGCGATATCGCTGACACTTTAACGGCATCAATTTGAGTCTCGAGAAAAATCCTGACCAAGAGTTGGGCGCACTGTTTGCGCTCGACCTGGACGTTGGGACCTAGCGTATGCAAATGCGTGTTTTCATTTGAACGTGCATGCAAAACAGTGGAACGGACACACGGTAGGGCTAGCGTTACACAGGGTCACTTTCTTCAGCTCAAAATTGAAATCTCACCTGTAAAGATGCCTTTCCACCTAAATGTTGCACTCGATGCGCTGTACGTTAGTATAACAAATACCACCATTGCAATAGCTAATATGACAGCCATAAAAAATTTCTTCGAACGCCTCACCATGACAAAAGTTTTTACCATCGTTTAAAATTAATGAGTATGAGAGAAAAAATGAAGAAGTTTTTGGTGTGTATCGCAGAAACTTGTGACGAAGGTAGTTAGTTCAAATTATTATTGTTTTCTGTTGTTCGTTTGATTCTATGCTTGGCCACTCAATACATGTAGGTTTTCTGCTTTAAAATGATTTCCAAAAGAATAGTCGAGATTGAACCAATACCAACACAATTTCGACTCTTCAACTTTGCCGTTGAACCCATGGTCAATCAATAACAGGTGCAACTCAAAAGTTTTCCTAAATGGTTAAGTTATATAACTAAAATCACAATAGACGAATGGGACTAATACAGATATTAGCTTGCGAATAATAGTGGTTCATACGCAGAATGTGTGGTTGGGTGTCGTCGCGCCACTAACTAGTGAACTTTTTGACAACGCTGAAGCTTATGGAAGTTCTAATCTCTCTGCACACAAGAGGTAAGCGATCGATCGTTGAAGAGTGAGCGATGATGTGCACGCAAACGGATTAATGGACGCGCCGTTTGTATCGGCTGCGACCTAATTCAACATTTCATGATCAATGGTTGGACCTCACATAGGTTGGAATCAACATCAGTGGGGGAATTATTCACCCAATATCTTGGGCTAAACTAGCGGCGGTAGACAGAACTATGTCGCTGGTACAGAATGTATACGATAAGTTTCTTTCGTGCGCATGAGCATTGTATTCCCTCGCCTACGCATAAACATAATTGATATTATCGACTCACAGCAAGGTTCGACCTAAAGCTTTGCAACATCTGCCCACATCAAACTCTTTACCGACACCTTCGTTGTTGTGCTCCTTCAAGGCACTGCTCAGGCTGCCCTCTCCCTTCCCCTCTGCCCTGACTCTTAGATTATCACCCAAATTCGTGACTACAAATGAATGCGCCGCTACCGCAACCGGTGGACACCTGCACGCCAACCAATAGCTCTCTTCAGCTGACCTGCTTCGTACGATCTTAACTCGAATCAGCGGCACCGGTCGAGGGTTTTTCTGGCTAAATCGATCAAAGGATGACGCCATGTACCTACTTTTACAGGATGCGCTGACCGACAAGTTCGTTAACAAAGGACACGCAAGTCTACGCACAGCTTACGCTTGCAGCAGTCAAGCAACTTTCAAACATCCTTCTTCTAAATATGTGCTTACAATGGAAGTTGCCTTTGACAACGTCTATTCGGCTGACGACGTCATGGAGATTGTCCAGACGCAGCAATTAATGCGCGCCGTCCGCATCGAAGCCACCGACGATATCCACTCGTTCCTCGTCGACACGGCGCCCGAGACGTTAGAGGAGACGCTGTCGCTTGTAAATCGCTTTGAGATATAAACACTCGATCGAAAGAATATCGTCACTGACGCGATCGCCCGACTAAAAAGAAAGCTAGACAGTCTTTGCAGGGAGGGAGTAAAGAAGGACATAAGCGTAACATATGAGTGCAACGCGACACGGGAAGGACGCTCTTATCAGCAACAAAGACCCCGCCCTCTCGGCCAGATTTGGATTTGGAAAGGGCATTTGATGAGCGACTCAAATCACTCGGCGGTCGCTTTGAAGATACCCTAACAGAAATTTGAAAAAGGCTCAACGAAGCACGTATGAATACAATCTATTTCAGAAAACCGTTGCAATGGCAACAGTTGTTAATGCAAACGTTTAGTTAGACAATTCGTAAAACGATTCATGTTTTTGCACTGTAATTTGGCAATGCCGCAATTCGGCAACATTCTTAAAAGCGTGCTTAAATTAGCAGTGTGTACCTCAAGCGTGACAACATGATTGCGTCAGCTCAAAGTCTACATTTGGCAGCCATTCCGTAGCGCAAATTTTTCTTGGTAACACTATTTACCCAACTAAAGAGTGGCTCATTCTTGTGAAGTCGTCCCGAGTGCCCATCTAGAGCGCTTCTACGTCATCTATACTAAGATGCATCATATTGTTGAATGCGCGTTTAGTATTCTGAAATGCGCCTCCGCTGTCTGTTTTGAGGAGTTGAGAGTCAAAGATCCCGCTTTCGCATACGAGATCAACAAAGCGTGCACGGCGCTGCCCTTTTTCGCATCATAATCTTATGCTGCAAATTTTTTCGCAACTGTTGCAGAATTGCGAAATAGAGCCACTCTTGTGCCATTGCTGGACACAGTTTTTGCAATTTTGCAACTACAACTATTTTATTAACATTTGCAATAGTATTATGAATCAGAAAATTGTAGAATTCCGTGATAACAATGCAAATTGTGGCGCAGTTCCTCAACTGCACCAGTTTTATGAAACTTTCCCCAGGCGCGATACTAGTCGAGAAAGAATATGGATGGAATTGGACTAAAAGTGAGCAATACGCGAATCGGCGGCAACAGAATATCTACTCAACCGTTAATATCAACGCGGCTATCATAGGAGACGCGGTTAATAACGAAATTCCTATGGCGACGCACAATGTTACCTCTAATGCGGTTGCTAAGGCCACCGCAAGTATAGCCTTCGCAACCGCCCCGAGTCTTCTCGCTACAAGTGATCAATGTCAACATAATATTATGCCCAGACACAGGCACGAGGATCGAATTGACCATCAGATGTCACCTATGCAATCGCTATCGGTCTAGAGCCGCTACGAACGGTCACCTAATATCGCGATCAAGTCCCCCACGCTGAATTGACATTCGCGTAAATATGGTAATATGGTAAATAAACCGTAAATATGGTAATATGGTAAATAAACCGTAAATATGGTAATCTGTTGAAAATATGGCAAATAATATAAATATGTCAACAACCGATCTCTCGCAGCTAATCAAGGCTATGACGCCGCTAGTTAACGGCAGTGCATGTTAGTCCAGGTTAGCCGTTCAGCCTAACGCCCCTCCAGCCATGAGCCCGCCATCGTGCAATTGTCAGACCGAACAGCACAACGTACTGTGGAATTATGTACACAACGCATGGGCAATCGCAACGGGCGGTATTATCCTCTTCCATATGTGTGAATAAACGTGCCTGACAAATTTAACTCACAGCAAAGTCCACAACAGCGCGTCGCGTAATGAATCGAAATGCGCTGTGCGTTATCTTGCTGTGGAAAAATTATGTAGTTTAGGCAGTAGCAGTTTCCATTGATCAGTCGCAGGGAGCAATACTTCCTGAAGATGACGCGGTACCGTACACACGCAGGAAAGCAGCCTAAAAATCAAGTTATCACTAACTTGGCCATATTCAGATGAGCGCGTTACAGAATTAAGCAGTAGCTCTTCTGAAACACATATTATCGTACGATTACTAAAACCGCAATCAAGCGCAAAGGGATAAATGTCGCTGGCTACACAAGCCGGCGAAAATGATCGCCACGCGCTGTGCCACCATATCTTTAATTTTTGCTGTCGGAGACAGAATTAATACTAAATTAAGCTTTGTAGCCTGAAGCCAGGCTGCAAGATATTGCTGCGGTTCTGCGATGCGGCGCGCGCAGTGGGCGAAAATCTCGCTCAAGTCGCTTCATTGGGACTGCTGCTTATTTTTAGGTTTGCTGTTCGCGGATCGATACGCTTCTGCGCGTGGAGTTCATTGCGGCCCAGTACATATTTAACAACAAATCACTATTTATTTGAACACAGTGAAGAAATATATGTGGTAAATGAGGTTACACACAGAGGCGGCGCGTCAAGTTGCCGCCAACTTTTACGTTAGTTTCATCGCAGTCGTTGCGGAGCTGCATTCTCACATTGTGACTGCAACAGTCCTTAACGGACCTCGCTGGCAGCGGGATAATCGATTGCTAGGTTACCGCTGTTATCTATTTTCTGTCGCTAAGCCATTTGAGCGTAAGTAGTTATTACTGTTTTCTGGCAGTCTAATAATCAAATGTGCGTGTAAAAAAAGTTATTTTAGGCACGGGGCTCTAATTTTACTAATTGTTGCTGTCTCATTATTTTTACCATTCAATTCACACCACAGTTACCTAAATGTTCCCTAGATGAAAGCCTTGTTACAGTGCAGGAGTAAACGTTTCGCAGATTTAATGGCTCCAACCAGATGATTCATAGATGCAGTACATCACACTTCGACATCAAATCTTTCAGGCTTGCACCTTTTAGTTTCTGTCAAGCAAAATATTTGGTGAAAAGTGCTTTCTGCTACCCTGCTATTGACTGGCGCAATTGCGAAGGATCAAATTACATCGTAGCGGTTAAAACTGCGATCTGAAGCTGTCCGAATAAGTCCGAATTTCTTGGCCTTTATCTCCTTAGCTTTGCATACTCAGCGAGCGCATACATGCGAAACAAAGTAGTTAAAGCCAAGCTAGAATTTTTTGATGCAGCACTTATCCGTCTTTTACTATACTTCATAAAAACTTTATACTCTAAAATTACTGCATTATACTTTAATAAAATTAGAAGAAAATATGGCTTAGACCTGCAGATTACACGTATGCAGTTTGTAAAGACTACTGCAGAATCTGGTAGTTTCGATACATAAAAAATTAGAAAATAATAGCTGCTGCTGTAGTTTGATTGTTCTTCATCCAAAAGCCAACAGTTGATAGCTTCACTCTTCGTTCGACACTAAATGTGCAAATGATTTTTCAGTTCCGAACAGAAGTATAAGAGGGGGCTAGAGATGGCGTGTGGAGTGCGGGAGGAGTGCGGGAGGAGTACGGAACGCTTTAACCATGATGTAAGTGTCATCCTTGAAGTTAGGGAAGGTACGAAGTATATTTTCGCCTGGAAACGGCGGCCTTTTTTAAGTAAGAACTGGATGGAAGAGCAATGTGCTAGGCAGGAGGCCCTCCCCTTTAAGACATCCATCGGTGCATAACTCTGTGAGTCTATGAACTAGGTCGCAGTTATAAAACTTGGGTAGGATGCACGGGCTGAAAATGATATGAACAATCCTGATCAAATTTGCTTCTTCTTTTGCAAATTCTTTTTACCGTTGCAAACGGTACGACTATAAACCTATGCTCGCAGGGCTACAAATGAAATCTCCTACCAAACATCTTCGAGCCGAAAATTGTATGAAGCCCATAAAAATTTTGAGGCTAGCCGCTGTATCTTTGAAGATGCAGCTTTTGCTATGTTAAGCTATCCGTAGCGAGCTGCATTGTAAATGGGGTCAGCATAATATAGCATACCTCAGTTTTAGTCGTACGAAATGCAATGCTATAGTATACAGTTAACTGCATTTATAACGCCTGGCTCAATAACATCGCTGTGTTTATAACGTCGATCCTGTCCCGTCAAAATTGTACCATGTTTTGTGCATGGCCAACTGCTTTTATAGCGTCGGCCTTTATAACGTCGCTATCTCTATCACGTCGGTGTTTGGCCAATCCTAATGACTGTGTTAGTGTTGATCTGACTGCTTTTATAACGTCGGTCTTGAGCCGGTCCCTCGATCGACGTTATATACGCAATTGACTGTATCCGCAAAGTCAAACTTGAGCTAAGCACCAGACATGGAACCAACTCACAGAGTGTTTAGCGAAAGTAGTGAACACTTACTTGGCGAATTATATCCACAAACGAACCCGCATCCATTGTACTTTCCATAAGAGTAAGAAAATACCTATAAAAACTTACTTTAGATAATCATGAACGCAAATAACAGGCAGGCTCTTATGAAATATGGCCAAATTTCAATAAGTCATAATGACAGAAAGCTCCTGAACTCATAAGCTTGATAAGTGCAGAATTTCTGTTAAAACTTTGATTGGCATCTTGTTTTTATCGTATTTTGAAAAAAAAAGACTATTTTGACTAAAAAATGTATACTTTGGGATGCACTGGGAGATGTTAGGATGACGTTGTTGGACATTTAACATAGCTTAATGCACTTGACATACTGCCAAAATGCTTCAGAGTATATTATAATAACAAGAAACTCATACAAAGAACTGCGTTGCAGGATTTGTTGTGGTTACACTATGAGTCGTATTCTGCGTTATCTGTTCATAGAAATAGAAGCCCGAGTTGGGGACGCGTTTGAACTGAAGAGCGCTAATAGTGTTGCCGTCCATTTGAATAGTGCCGGCTCCCGCCAAATTTGTAATGACTCGCACGAAAAACAATAAATGGACGCCGTCGTATTCCAAGTAGCCTGTTGGTTGAAACAGGACGCCTGTATTCGACATCTTGTCAGTACTCGGCAACTTCATAAAGAATGGATTGCCCAAGTTACTATGAGAAGCATTTGTATTCTGAAATTTCAATAACTATTTAAAGTTATCATAACATGTTGTTATATTAATTTATTATGTCTTTGCGTTCTTATTTTAGGTTAACGGAATTCGTGGAAAGTTAGCCTCGGGCTTATTTCAGTTAAGTGGCGTTTTCGGGCCTATGTGTTATCCCGAAAAATGCGCCCTGGATAAATACTACCGATAATATCTCACAAATACATCCGGAATCGTGGGCGAAGGGGGGATTTGGACAGTTCGCGACACGACAATTCGCGACATTTTGTAATCGGCATTATTTTTGATGCAATAATAATTGTTTCTCACCTTTTTTGAAATTGCAAATATAATTTCATGATCGCTAAGGCATTAACGTATACCTAGCCGCTGAAACATTAGATGTTTTGGGCATAACCAAGTAATAAAGCGTTCCTATTCTCCAAATTTCACGAAAATAGAGTTTTCGTTATAAACATGCAATACATTCTTAAATTATGAAGTCTTAATCACATTTTTCGTTACAAATCTCTTCCCTTATTCAATGGGAATACAGTGAACGCAGAAGTGATTGAAAAAGATAAGGTATTGAATGATAATGCTTAAAAATGGTTCTATGTCGCGAATTGTCGTGTCGCGAATTGTCATCTCACCGGCGAAGGGTATATTTTCGAGAAAAAAATCGACAATGATTCGTAGGTTATCATTCAATTCAGCGCACTCAGAAACTACTGGCGCGATGGAAAGTTTCGAATCTAATATTCTCCTATATAAGGACCCAAATACGTGCATTTGACAGTCTGGGCGATTGTATGGCAGGCGCAAATGCAGAAGAGTACAAGCCGCGTCATTATTTGAAGGGGAAAACACCAGTCACATTTAGGTAAAAGAAATATTTCGTAAGTTATTTTAAGCTATCGTTGACAAGCTGCTTAGCGTTGAGCTAATTACATTATAGACAGATACAGTTGTCAGCCAGCTTTTCATAGGTAGCACAAAAAACAATATACGGTACTTTCCATTTAACTAAAGGCGACTGGTGTTCCCCTTTCAAGGTCTTCAGTACCATCACACTAAGTATGAATGAAATCAGCACAGTAATACAGATGGAACAAATTAGGCACCTGTCCAAGTTGAATTACTTGAATAGGATTGTTAGAAGTGATCACCGCACTTCCAAGTAGAATCTCCCGGTATTCTCCGTATATGCCACTGTTTAAATGAGCGACTACCGTGCCTCCTGCGGACACGACAGTGTTGTTGAAATGCGTAACTATTTGGTAATAGTTGGTATTAGTGTCCAGGTACATGAATGGTATAGCAACGAATTGCGTTCCCCAAGTGCCGACTGGTTCCAGCATCACCTAAATATATATCTACCAAAGCGAGATTACAGTCCGCGTCACAGCCGTCACACCTGTTAGTGAGCACTCCAGGCATTAGACAAAAAAATCAATAAGATCATTGTGCCGAACACCCGCAGATGTGTCAGCGTGAACCCGATTTTGAAAAGTCAGCATCACACAATCGTCATAATAGCAGTAATGTGACATTTTTTGTGTTCGCGCATTTTCTGACAACGCAACTGCAAAAAAGTGGCTTTGCACATAATATCACGCCATTTAAGCAATTTAGTGCGCCAGTTCAAATTTGCCGCATCAACGGAACTCAGCCCAGATGTCATTATTGATTGTCTAATTATGCGTGATGCGCGCGATAATCGGTCAACGGCTGTGACACGAACTGATTTGCCACTAACCGCTTCGTAACTGCAACCATCCGAGCTAATCAAAGTAACGCTACATGTGCCGCCCGAAACGGCTGCAAACGGCTTGTTTCCGCTAATTCTTGTGCCACTTAATGTTGCTCTTAAAGCGATCGATGCAACTTGCAGAGCATTCAGTGTAGCTGTCTGATTTCCAATTATTATCTAGAAAGTTCAAAGCTGAAAAGTGACTAGTGTGGAGGATCTTAAAGAAGCTAGGGAGACATTTGTGACCAAAGTAACGCTTTGCAAGGTCGGTTCGAACATCGAAGGTCGTTTTCGTCATGACGTCATCGCCATGCTTAACTATTGGAAAGTCTTCCGGTCGGCCACCATGTGAAAAATGCTCTAAGAAAGGAAATGAAGAGAAAACGCTCAATCACAGTATCCAATAAAAAAGTTAATGTTCGCTTATCAAGTAAATGATTTAACTTGATGGCCTTTGAAAAAGCTGGCAACAATGATATCAGATCAATCAATAGAGAATAGCAATTTCGACACACACCTGCGTGTTATCTTGATTCGCCACGACCACGATCATATTTGGCAGCAGTGGGAACGTTGACGTGATCGCAAGATATTCCGTTCCAAGCAGCATTGTTGGAGTAACTAGAAAAGTGTCGGCGCTGCAATCATTCCTTCATTTTAATTCGCATTATGTGGATACATTCAAAGCAGGAGATATGCGTTGCTAATGATATTTAGGGCAGTGGGAGGAAGACTGAGTATGTTTTGAGAGTTTTTTATCTTCTCTTCATTCAAAAATCATTTTGCTATTTAAAGCACAACCCCTATTATTTGATCTTATTGTTGCCTCAAATTTTCATTTTCAAAATAGCAGGAATGCATCAGTTCGAATATTCCGATAAAATGACTGTACTGCGCATTAAATGTTGTGCTACACAACTGAATAATGATAAAAGCTAAATAAAATACTGTTTGCAATATGATTTTCACCTGTAGCCTGAAATAACTTCGGCGTGCGCGTAGACGGCAACTGCCACATCAGCTTGCACGCGTATTCCCTTGTTTTCGACAACAATTGTAGCGTTGTTTGTCATATTGTAGCCAGGATATTGGGCTTCGATTGACACTGGCGTTATTGGAATCTTAAATGTACTGAAATAGGTCATTTACTTAAGATCAGTGGTAACTTGAATAGAGCTAATAAGTTTTTGCGATTATTCGCAGCCAATAAAATTTGATGTTTTACTGTTTTTTTGAAAAACTTTGAAAATAGTGCTTGAGAAAGTGGAACAAATACTAGCTCAAAAATCAGATACGGACTTTGTGAATTATGCTTAACCACTAATTATAATTATCTTCAATTATCTCTTATCTTAAGCGGGGACACATATCCGGTTGAAATATTGTAGTTGTAATCTTGACAAAAAAGACAACACTAATAAATTAATGATATTAGAGATTATTTATATCAATGTTAGGATGAGGGTCTCATTAATTTTTACGAAATGCGTTATTTGCTTATACTGTAAAAGCACTCATTCACCACCAAAAATCGCAGACTCGACATATTTTTTGATGGCGTAGGCTTAAACTTCAGACCGACGCCTTCAAGGGGCATTGTAAACCTGCAATGATTTAGTTCGTTCACCTTTATGACGTTAAATGGTGCCACGGAAGCTTGAAATGTTGAAAACGACGGATAAGTAGAGGTGACGTTGATGTTGGCAAAGATGTTGTTATTATTGCTGACGACAACCAGCAGAAGCACGCCGGGATTGATGTCATCGAGGTAAACGTTGGGGTATGCAAATATGAAATCTTTGCCAATAGTCGGCGTACTATTTGCTCCTAAATTATAAAGGCTGTTGCATTCACAGAGGTTAAAACATACCGTTATATTATTATTATACTATTATTCTATTCCTTTGATACAATAAAATATAATGTGAAATACATAACTATAACTTAAGGCCGAATCGTTAATGCTGGGCGTTAAGGTCAATGCGGCTCTAGGGGGTTTATTTGGAAGAAAAATCGGTACTTATTGGGCTAACAGGGCTAACGTAATTCTAACAGAGGAAGCGTTCGAGTTTCCGATCCTTCAATTCGTCGGCGTGCAAGCTCATTACACATTCTTCACATCTTACCAAGTCACCGCCGAACTACAGAAATCCTCTGAACTCAAGCAACTACTCTTCAAAGCAGTTAATTGGCCAAAGCCGAAGTAGGAGCAAAGTTATAACCGCACAGTATATGATTACAATCTAGGCAACGTTCTATACCTTGCGCTGAATTTGTGGCAGTCAATAAGCAGAGCGCAGCAATTACTATTTTCATTGTTAAACTTGCGCTTAGTTCACGTTCATCGATTGAATTTTACGCCGTAAATGGCTGGCTGTCTGAAGCATTAGTTCGTGAGAAAAGTAAACTTTGAATAGCATCTGGCCGTGCGATAACAATACTCCACTATAAACATTAATGTAATCGCCAGATTTACCCTGTGCGTGCGCGCTAGATGCAGTTGGACGCAACTCAGTTCTAATTTAGAATCCACTTGTGCTTACCATCAAATTCTTTTAGCGTTGATTATAGAGTTTTAGGTTTTGTTCAAGTCGTCACTTGAGGGCGCGATGGGATGAAATTCGGAAGATATAAACATTTAAAAATGCTCAAAGGATATGGCAGAAAAGTGCAACTTTAAGAGTCGCAAAGTGAATGAACAAACCATTTATAATCTATTAAGGACCCTTTCCAAATTAATAAGGATAATATTCATATTGATCTGTCTTGAAATATGTCCTCTGTGATCCGGAAAGTTGCCTTTATAAAAAATGGTGCACGCTAGCATTACCGCCTGTTAATCTTTACTAGTTCTAAACTGCAGTGCCTCACACGTTCAGGACACGAAGGTTTTGGCATTGTTCCCGAACGCTATAATGCGTCGACTCGCATCACAAATGACTAATTCGAAGCACTAACTTCAGTAAAGCGTTCCTGTCAAATGCAGGGGCTGTAATGGGTATGTGGATTTTCCATTGCCCCGAACTCACCGTGAATCAAGTTCTGCTGTCTTAGAAATCGGGTCGCGCTCCCTGTTGAATGTGATACAATGTAGATTCATTTCGCGAATGTGGCGGCTCAAGGAGAGCGGTCAAAAATAAATTGACTCGATTGTCTTCTTTGAATTAGGTTTTCTCCCTAACGCTGCATCTCCGTTACAGCCCTACCCCGCGCAACTTTCCTTGAATTCCTGCAGTGTGCAATGTTGAGGTGACCGTAGCCTCTTTTCTTAACATTTANATTCCCAGGGGGTGAAGAATAGTAATTTCCATTAAAATACAAGAACAATTTTCACGCGGAAATAATTTCGATCCCTCATCTCTGCATTGAGAAGCGTCAGCCATAAATCAACGATTTATCATTCTCTTGTGAGGCGAATCATTCCTTTTTCTTCGAGGATGACGGGCGGTAATGAGCAACTACGACGGCGTGATCGCGTTCGTACGGCTCGAGGGTGACCTGCTCGCGCGGCTTAAACTTCTCTTCTTTCAGTTTATTCACTTCGCCCGCGAACACCGCTTCCGGTTCGGCGGTACTGTCGATGCAATTGGCCTGAAAACAAGGCGTACATTAGCGCAGATGAACAGTATGATTGCATGCAATATAGCTAAGAGTGCTTGAACAGCAAAAAGTTGACCCGTAACCTAATCATCACCTAAAGCTATGCCGCCGGTTGTTATCAAATCGACAAGGATCATGCGTGTCACAAGCCTCTGCCCGTAATAGGCGTCAAACAAAACGCAAATCTAATACATTCTCAGAGGCCATGATTATTCTCGACAGCGGAATCAATTGGATCACATAAAACATTGACAACGCCGAAAGAGGTAGGCACAATTATATCCTACCTTAATGGAAATGACGGCGTAGCCTTCGTTTTTGAGGAACATGTGGGCGTTGAGCGCGACGATACGCGCCTGATCAGGCTGAGCGACGTCTGAGAAGATCACGTCCACCATGCCTGAATCAGGATAATGCAATATAGGATCACGAACGCAAAGTGCAAATCTTAAACAAAAAATGCGAGAAGTTCAAACGTACCGACGAGCATACGGTATTTGTGAGGGTGACGAGCGTCTTCGACGATCGGAATGATATTCGGTCGCTTCTTGGCCACGTTAAGCAGATCGCGGCCCGACCGATGACTGAACTCCACTGCGTACACGAGTCCTTCCTTAAATAGTGGGCAAAATAAATACTTCGCATCAAAGAGTTATCATACTTATGCATAGATTCTTAAGCTGTGTTTACTGTTAAAAACCCAGAATATTTAACGTTTAAACACGCTTTATTCAGCGAACTGCGCATAATATTGCTCTAATCACTTGTATAAATTCAATACTTTTATATTTTGGAACGTCTGTCATAATTTTAGACTTTTTTCAGCGAATATAATCATAATACGATGTATACTTACAGGTCCGACCATATCGGAGCAGTGGGAGACGGTGGTGCCTGAGGCGGCACCGAGGTAGAGCAACTTGCAGCCGGGCTTAATGGGGACATTGTCCAGACCGCCCATCATGGCGGCCGCCAACTTCGAGCGGAAAGGATTCCACACACGGTATTCCACTGGGCCTAAAAGTGATATCAATCACTACTGCATACGATATTTGAGCGCGTTTAAACGAGTTTATAATTTACGAGGTTCTACGGCTAAGTCTCAAAATCTACGCAACTTTACGATAGAATACGATTTTTTAGCGTTACGAAGTCGCATCTTTTGCGCACATTTTGCAATTGAAATGGTGAAAATCTTGAACTGTAAACACACGCTGGAAGACGTAAAAGATATTTTACCAAAACATTACTGCTCAGAATTAAAAGAGCTAAACTACTTCTAATCCTATATTAAATCATAGGCTAATAACATAGTTATCAGTAAGTGTGCCTCCATTGATTGGTATTCTACGTGAGCGATAATCTAAAGGTGGTAACGCGCAATAAACAGTCGATTTTATAGTAATGATAAAATAAAAGTATACCAGTGCCGGCGCCAGCGGCGTCTTCAACAGAGACGCGTTTCTCGCCGTACACCGCCTCTCCAGGAACGAGATTGCGGGTGGCCAAAGCGTCTTCCTTTCCCTTCACGATGAACACTCCTGCAAACAACATCAATTTAAGAATAGCAGTTGCCTACGG
>NIUQ01000161.1:0-70018 GCA_002796945.1 Plectus sambesii | reverse complement strand
ATTCGCACGATTAAAAGTTGAAAAGCGTCCGCTGCAATCATTGTAAATCGGTCGGCGGCAACAATAGTCGTCAGTCAAAATATGACCTTCACCATGTTTCTACTATACACGCGATACATTTTTATGTATAGGGTGGCGCAGAAAAAAGTATCACACTATTTTTTTCCCAATAACTCACGAATGACTGATCCGATTCTCACCATATTTTGACCATAGCCTGGATTTTATCTAACATAGTATTAAAAAATCAGAAAAATTTGTTCCGAGTGAAGCCTGCTGTAAGCGATGTAATGTGACTACCCCGAAAAACGGGTTTTCTAACTGGAGAGCATGCGCGTAACTCAATGACGTTTCATCTAGAAAGTCTGATATCTAAATGTTAACCTAAAATTCGAAGAAATAATAGATTAGTTTAAATTATTGAAATTCCTGAATCGGAATGGAAATTCCCCACCGTACCAGCTGTTTTAAATTTGCGGACAGCGCTCCAACACTCCCCTCCCCCGAGCGCATAACAAGCGCCTAACACCAGGACGCCAATTTGCCCTAACTCAAATGCAAATCATAGGAGAACCTAAGCAACGAGTGGCTGCGCACGTCGTCGATTTTCTATTCTTTGCATGGGATGGTAAATATAGACGTACTGGTGTTAGCCGCTTTTGAGCGCATATGTCCTGTGTATGAAGTGTGTGAAGTTTATGAAGGGCGCAGCAGCTTTCCCTTTTGGAGGTTCTTACGAGACCATTGCTCTGGGCATGGAATCAGTTACCTCAACGCTACATCAGAAACTGCGTTATGAACCAGCGTAGTGGATTTCGAGCATGCCTAAGAGTTGTTGTTGCTCGCAATGGTGAACAAAATTGAGGATCTGTTTCGCAAAGTGTGATTTATTCCTGCTGTTGAAACAGTCATTGTTAATCTTTCTGGGTTTATTTGATTTTTAATTATTTAAATAGTAGTTTGAGTGTGTGGATAATATTTCGACGAAATATCTGACTTCTTGTACTTAATAACTGAGAATATTTTTACCTATACAAGACGTCACTAGCGCATGCAGAAATAACTCAAGAGTTTATTTTAGAAAGCGAAGCGGCTTCGAATTGTCAACGAAGACCCGGAGTATAATCATCTACAGCCAACCGGTGCCAAACCATACACTCTATTCAAATCCGTCTACACAAACAATACTGACCGCCCTCAGGAATATTCATTCAAAACTGAAAGAACAACTGAATCACTCTGCTTAGTTTGCAAAGAACAGGGATACTCGATTGGTCAGGAGGCCGAACTCAGTCTGAAAACGCCCTGTGAGTCATCAAAAATTGTAACTAATGTGTTTTTTTGGCTCTGCGCCAAACCTCTCGCGCGGAAAGAATTGCGATAAGATTCCTGCGAGTTTGTCCGCAATTGAACCTGCGGACTGTTATTTGGGTGAAATCAGCTCGAATTCTGGGGCCTATAACATAAAAATATTTCAGTAGCAACAACTACTGTAAAGTGCGATGATTGGTCGGTCGTGACGCACGCATGACGAATTTTCTTGCGCACGTCATGTCTGACCAATCTCCGCATTTCTCCCAGTTTATATTCCAACATTATTATGAAATATTTGGGCAGTTTGGACGAAACCAAAAAAATTCCGTGGACCGAACGTGCGAAAATGTGGCGTCTATTTGTCTCCAGCCACAGTCAATCAGTCTGAAAATCTGCATACTCAGCCGCAAACAGTCAGCGAACCAACAGCGACACGTTTCGAGCAATATCACCATTCTCCTTTAGCAGATTTATTATTCTACTCTAAGGAAGAGTCGCTTTTACCGCGTACTGTTTTTCTCACTTATTTTGTAAGCGTAGAAATACTATCTTAAGTCCACATCACGGCTGTTGACTGATTTCCTATCGCGTTACGTGTTAAGCAAAGTCAACAACGATATCCGGCTTGCGCACTGTTGACGCGGCAAGTTTGAACAACGCACTCTGATTGATTTTTAGGTAACGCGCCAACACACAAATTTGCCTCGCATCGCACGTTTCGGGACAAAATGCTATGAGGGACAAGTGCCATCTCAGTTTTTATTCGGTCAATGGGCCGGTTTCACATGAAATATTTAGTAAAAGTCTAAGCTATAGGTATGCTTCAGTATTTCGCTCAGTACGATTAGGTTAAAAGCGCGATATGTAAAACCGCCCCAATGGCAGTGACAAGGGGTAAACTACCCATTTGTTACACCGACTGCCAGCTATATTGAAATTTTCAAAAAACATTCATGTGCATTACAGCAAAGTCTTGCAGGTGAGATTCTCGAAATGAAAGCCGGATTCAAGTACGAGATGAACTTTAACCAGATTAACGAAAACAGCATCTCCGAGCTGCTGACCTGGGGCGTCGACAGCAACGTCGTCGTTCCACCCCACTTCCAAACCGTCGCTTCGATCATGATTGAAGAACTAAACTATCAGGGATCTTACGTGCTTGTCAGTCGCATAGCTGGTATGTCTGCTTTGAACCTTTCAAAACAATAAGCAAACCAGCTACATTTTAGGCCCCGTATCAATCAATATTCGCCGCCGCAAAGACGGCAATCTGGTTCAGGCGGTGACAACGAACATAGTCGAAGTGTTTAAAGAGCTGTTTGAAACGGGGCACGTCACCAAGGATGTTAAAGCGATGGTTACCGTCGAACCGAACGCCGTGAAGTTGGTCTCCAAGGGCACTTGCTCTTTTCAGTTCGCCATGAAACAGAAAATCGATTTGACCGAAGCGGCGATGCCGATTAGCGCTATCGAAAAGGAGACAATGATGATGGATTGATTCGCGTCCTTTCTTTCCACTCGTATCCCCCTGCCTCTTTCGTTGTGACTACTCACTCATTCTACTGATCTGTTCTCATTATGGAATATCGACTATATAAAAATCGTCCGCGAATACAACTTGCTTTGAGCGTTGATTCGCAGTACAAAGTCGCCATATGTTGCGCTGTTTCACACGACTTCTCGCGCAAAATCGGATTATGCAAATGACAGGTGCGCAGATAAAGTATAATGCTTTATGCAACGCGCCTGAAAAAGGCCATGATGGAAAATAAATATTATCGCTCAACCGATTTTCTGACGAACAAATTTTGAAAGCCACGCGATGTAATGCAAACGAAACGTATAAGAAGCTGGCAAGGTGAATAAAAATAACCGCGTAATGGTAAAGTGACAAGTGAAACGGAGAAACGGCGATCGCGTTCGAATGCAGCATTACCATGCGAAAGAGCGTACAGCTCAATGGCTCGTTCACACCCCCAATGTATACAACAATGAGCTTTCTTTCCAGTGTCGCGCCACCAACAGCAGCAAAGGGAGCTCGAAGCAATGAAACCATATTTTTTCGATAAAATAGCTACAGAAACACCAAAACATTTTGTCAAAAGACAAGTAAATAGATAACCCTCACCCAGACTGAGCAAACAATGACAAACAATTCACCTCAGTGGTTGACCGCAACGGCTGGTAGCGCACACGTTATCAGCTAGTGATGTCACTCAGAGTCAACAATTGGCCAGCGATGACCACCGAGTGGGACACGTGCTCGCCCCGAATGCTGCGCGAAGAGAGCCGCGCGTCAGCGTCGATCGCCTCTTCTCCTCTGCGTGCAATCACGCTATCACCTGTGTGACTACTCGCCTTATCGCGGCCAGTCGTCTCGCCTGATGTGACACAACGTCCAGTCGCTGACTCGCGCTCCCAGAGGATGGCTGATCCCCCCCTTTCGCCCGTCGGTCAAAAGTCACGGCTAATAGCCGTCGCTACACTCCCAAATAAAACAGCGCAAAAGAACCGCATGCAATCAAGCCGTCGACGCAAAAAGAGATTGAGCGCGTGCGGGCGCGAGCGCTTGAAAGGACGAGGACAAAAAGGAATGGACTGCTAGCAAATCAAAGCTTTACCTCCACAAAGCCGCCGCCTGGACGCGAAGGCGAGTGAATAAGCGGATGCGGCTGGCCCATATGGTGCTGGTGGTGGTTGTGGTTGTTCATGTACATCATGGGCGACGAGGGCAGCGGCGAGTGCGGCGCATACGGCATCGAATAGGGCATCGGCACCAGATCGTACATTAGCGTCGCCTGCAGAGCGGCTCCGTCTTCGAGACTGCGGTCGCCGCCTACCTCAGTATATCGTTTGCGATTCTTACGCACTTGATTGCTGACGAAGGCCTGGAAACCCGCCGACCGACTGCCCGCCGCTCCTCGAGCCATTCGCGCGCAGTTCGTATTGAATCGCCTGCGAAAATGGACAATTGACACTTTTGCATGTGATTAATGAACGGAACTCGTTGGCGACGTTCATGGCCTGTTGATAGGCCGCGTAGCCGGGATCCACAAACGGCATGCCCGTGTAGGCCCAAGTGAGAGGATCGGTGGGCTGTTGATTGATCATTGGTGGGAAGGCGGGCGACGGCGGGGTGCTGCCACCGCCAGAACTACCCGTACCAGTGCTGCCGATGCCCGGTCCCGTGGGGCGAGGAGCGTTGGAATTTCCGTCTAAATTATAAGTTCATTGAAGGACGAAAGAAGCGAAAGAAAGCAGAGGACGCACTATTGGCGGCGGCCGCGTAGAGCTGCGTAGCGGCGGCCACAATGCTCTGATGGACAGTCGGCGCCGGCGGCAGCACTTGCCCGCCCATCTTCTGCACGTTCTTCACGTAGCGCATGATCGAGCGGTCCGGGGGTTTGGCGAGCACGACCTCGATCAGCGCGCCGTCGAGTGTCGCTCCGTTGTGCTTCTTCATCGCTTCGATGGCGTATGCCCGCTCGGTGAAGTGGACGAAGGCGTAGTCCTTGATCTTCTTCACCCGCTCGACGATGCCCTTTTGACCGTCTTCGAACACTGTGCGGATCTTCTCCTCCGTCGTCGACAGCATCAGATTGCGTACATACAGAATCTTCACCTGAAAGCCATCGTGTTGTACTTCATANCGTCTTCGAACACTGTGCGGATCTTCTCCTCCGTCGTCGACAGCATCAGATTGCGTACATACAGAATCTTCACCTGAAAGCCATCGTGTTGTACTTCATAACAATCATCGGTTTTCATAGCGCTCAATTAAATTTTTTCCTTAACGTAAGGCATATTCTCAAAGTGGACTCGCGAGGCAGTGGGTCCGTTTCATTTCGCGCACTATAGCTAAAGACCTTCTTAGGGGATCTACATTAGCAGTGCGTCAAATACTATTTTAACTTAAATACAGGATATGAAACAGGTCCAATGCATTGCTTAGCAGCTATATTCTGTAGCGAGCAGTTACTGAGCATTGAAGGGGGCTGAAATGCGTTAGAAGCTAATAAATTACATTGTTCATGGTATCAGGGTCGACGTCCTGTTCGGGTTCGGCCCAGTCGACGCAGATAGGCTGGCCCCAAAGCTGTACTCGATCTGGAATGAGCTTCTTCCTCGCATGGGCGGCCGCTCGATGCGTCGCGTATTCGACAAACGCAAAGCCACGATTCTTCGACTTGTCATTGGCCGACGGATACAGTATGACATCAACAACATCCTCCGTCAGCTTCTCCATTTCCTTCTGCATTGTGTGAGAGCGTTGAACCATTTGAATAGTTCGCAAAATGTTGAAATACTTACTCGAACTTCTTCGCGACTTCGATCGCGCGGGATGCCGCCGACGAAGAGGCGACGATTGTCGACGGACATGACGACACCGATATGCTTTCCGGCGGCGATCTCGAGATTGTTCAGCTCCTGACAAGCCCGCTTCGCTTCTTGGGGGTTCGAATAGACGACGAAGCAGTAGCCGCGATTGGAACCGCTGAAGTCGACCATCAGACGCAATTCGTAGACGACCCCCACACGCGACAGAATCGGCACCAGCTTGTCCTCGTAGAGGGTACGCGGCAGCTTTCCTAAAAAGGCAGAGATGCAAAAATCCAGAAACTGACATATCGAAGAGAACTGACTTACCGACGAAAACTTCACAGCCGCGAGGAGGCGGAGGTCCCGTCCATCCTGGAGGCGGGCCGCCGTATTTCCTGAAACGGTACGATGATCAAGTGTTACGATTTCTAACATATTTTACACCACGATACATTCAGCTTCACACAAAGCTGATGACTCGAGCAGAAGCCTCTCAAGCTTCAGTCGACAGCCGCAATGTCCAGCGCCCGCGTAACGAATGAATGACATTGTTATAAAAAAATCTTACCGTTGGCCATTTTCTTGCTTGATATCCTGCTGCGCATCCACTAGCACTTCACCATCAACAGCCGTTTCAAGTAGCGTCGACTCTTTAGCAGGCATGGCGCGGGGCAGCAAATTTTAAGAAATAATCAAAGCGCAGTAGAGAGAAGCGAAGGGACCGCCAAAGGTTCAGATCTATGTTGGCAGAAGTTGAGTGACAGGTGGAAGCGGTCGGAACACCGGGTCAGTCCGGATCGACTGCTAAGTACAGTGATTGCGCTGTCGACCGACCGGTGTGTTTCGACGTTTACGACTGTGGCGAACACTGCGGCCCCGGCCCCTGATAAGGAAATGCAAAGTGCGCTGAACCGAGACATGCGCTCCTGCACGTTCATTGGTCCGTCGACATATTGCCCAATCACGACGGTCGCTTCGTGATCAGTCGAACGCAACAATTACTTCATATTGATGACACGGTGACAGGCGCAAACAGCAGATAGATAGCACGAAGAGGCATGGCTCTGACCCGAGATTAGAGCGTGACCGGTTCCGCTGAAAACGACGGTCACTCAGCTGTCCTACGTTGTCCTTCGATCGTCGATTAGCACGCAACCGCTATACATTATGAATGCATCCTTCCATCGAGACACGTGCGCGCTTGGCGCCTCATTACCCACATCAGATAATCCAGTCAGGTTAGCACAGCGTCACAAGTCTATGAGTCAGCTGGTCGTACCCGACGAAAGCGTTCGTCGCCGAAATTCCGACGGTAGTTACTATTCCGGTCCGTTTAAAGCTCTTTGCTTGGGTCCTCTGTCATAAAGTTCGGGTCTCAGATTTCTCTCAAACTCAAATTTATTGCGGTGCTTTTTGGAACTAAGAACATTAGTGTATTCAAATTGCTGGCAGAAATCTGAGAAATGGACGTTTGTGAAGTAGGGCGCGCGTTCAGCACAGCCAGCTACAAGTTGACAGCCGCATACCTGCTTTCAGTGACCCCATCGGAGCGTGAGCACCATCATAAAGAGGCACGTGAAGAAAAGAGCCCGGCGGAAGGTGTCATATCAGCGCTTATCGTCAGTACTAAAGTGTTCGTTTTTCGACAGGCCACAAATCGCTTTCAAAAGGGCACAGTCCAATTCAACATCCATTCAACAGTTTTACTATAGCAAAACAAATTTCAGCCTACGTCTCCCGGTGTTGCGGCTTGCATGAGTTTGAGGTTTGGTTTGCTGATGGCAAGAAGGTGGTTGTTCCCGAAGGTTTCATCGTTCTTCCATCAGTTGTGCCGGTCGATGATAAACAGAGAAGACACTCTGACGGACAGATTCGGTGGCAATCAAAACTTCGCGACGCCAGCGGAAGGGCATTGATCAAAGGGGACGCAGTTATCGCTCCAAACGGCACCAAACCGAGAGTGTATCAAATGTCGAGGGTGTTCGGCGTCGTCGGCTCCCTTCTGCAGTTACGCTTCGACGATTTCCAAAAGTAAATATTGCAACCTGTGCTGCAGCTATATTGGTTCTTGCGCTCCTAATGTTGTTTCCGCAAATATCTATATAGATAACCATTAGCGTTTCAGTCACTTGGTACCAGCCAATATTTGCTATTACATTCCAACCGCCACCTATGACCTCGTCGTAAGAAGCATGACGTCGAATGGCGAAAGATTGAAAGTTCCTCAAATTGATCATGCTGATCTTGTTTTGTAGAAAATTATTGTGTCTCGAAGCGATTGCTATTGATGTACAGTAAGCTAAAAATTCATTCACGCATATTGATAATGCTAGAAGCGTGCGTGCAGCAGTGTGGTTCAGCCGCGATGTTACTCGGTAATACCAACGTCGGAATCAGTCATCGTCGTACGAGAGTCTCGGCCTGCTAGTAGGTGGCTGTCATATGCGGTTTGAAATCAAATCAGTAGGTTCATGCACCGCGGTCGCCATGATAGACTGCCATATTCCATGTTAGTCTCTCTTCGACACTTTCATCATTATATTTTTAATCCGATAACCATCGTCTTAATTTTCTCGAATTTATTCACACAACGGCAGCTTACCATCTAGCAGCTAGAGTCGCAAATATGTGCCTCTGACGCGAATGGATGGACATTTATTTTTGCAACTCGTTGCGATAGGCCTTGCCCGAGGCGATATCGGGAAACATGACGAGTTCCTCTTTTCTCGGCTGCGGAGAGCAGTCTGCAATGACTTGGAAGCAGCTTTTCATGTTCCTCCGCGTTTATATGAATCTTAGTTAAACATCTTTCGTCAATAGGTCAGTGCATAGCGAGATGATCTCTCAAAACACGACCCGTTGTTGTGATTCATTACAGCGACGAGAGAGCACTTCGTGATGAGACAGCACTTACTTAGTTTAGTCGCGCGCGAAAGGCGAATGGCGAGCTGAAATTGCACAGCAATACTATGACTTAAAAAGACTTGTTTTTTGCTGCCATGAATAACATCATGCGTAAGCTGAGCCCTCTTCCTCGAAGACGGGGGGAAGGCGAAACGGAAGCTTCCGGTTTGGACCAGGCCGTGGTTGATGCGACAACGTCAGTTGCCGCAGGTTGGTGAAGCTGCGGATAGAGTAATGAGAGAAGAGGAAGAGTGTCGGATTGCAGGGACAATGAGTCCAGTGGGAGCGACGCAGGATCGGACGTTGACGCTGATGCATTTGAGGAAGATGTTCAGCGAGTATTGTAAGGTCCCTCTGGGCGGATCGAAGGACAACGAGCAGAAAATGGCCCGCATGCTGCCACTTTTTGCAAAGGTTACACTTTTCACCAACTTTGTGTGTTCTCGTGTATGTAAAAGTTGCTTCGAGCCTCGCTCAGAATGCTCTCGGCAGCGCTGCTTTTTCATGCGACGTTATGAAAATCCGGATAATATACAGCATCTCGGATTAAGTTAGTAGTCGTACTTATCCGATTCCTGTGTTTTTCCTGGGTCATTTAGCACGCAAAGCACATGAAAAAGGGTTAAACCTCTCCCCATAGCTCCTAGTGCACGAGTTCAGCTTAACCATCACAGGGGAATTGAAAAGCAGCGCTGTTTTCGCCTCCAACTCAGACTAATAGCATTTGCATATTGTGCAGGTGATGAAGATGTACTCGGCGGAGGAGTTGGCGACGCAGTTCAAGGAGCTGGCGGCATTTACGGGGCACTTGTCGCGGCTTTTTGTGCAGGAGATTCGTCTGCGCGCTTCTAATCAAAGCACTGGTGAGTGAGCGTTGAATCGCGTTACCTCATCGTCGGCGGCCTATCGATCGGCTCGTCCGCCGCGCGCCAACGAGCCAACGAGCAGCGACTGTCCGTCGTCGCGCCCGAACCGACCCACCGAACGGGGGCCTTCTGTCTGCCCGTTCGACCTCCCGCCCCATCCGTCCGAAGCCGAGCTATGCGGCTATTTCAGACGAGGCTATCTCACAAGAGCTATAGTCGAAATTTGCCCGATCAGGAACAAGAAATTTTAGATTGCAGAAGGCATATTGCTGCTTTGAAAGTCGGCAGCATTTGTTTCTATCAATTTACGCACGTTAAGAATAAGAAACAACTATCGTTAAACGGCGATAAACGGTGTTCAAGCATCCGAAAAGCAAGCTCATTTTTGCCAACTACAGTGTCTGGAAAGATTTCTTTTTTCTCGCGAAGAACTTTGACGGTATTTCAGAAGAGGCGGCGGTCGCCATCGCCGACTTTCTCCAGCCGCAACTGCGCGAGGATGGCAGCGAGACCAGTGACGATCCCGACGACGCCACTTTCTCAAGGGGCTGGCTCTTACTTACTGGCCTCATTTATCTCGTCAACACGAATCATCTCGCGGCGATTGAGGCGGCCTGCAAGGCGGCGTTGCCGAGTACGCTGGCGAAAGCGCTTTATCTCTTCTTCGACTTGCCACCAATTGCCGCCGACAATGAGCAACTCGCGAAGAGACGTCAAGCCCTCCATACCCACTTTGTCGATGTGAGTACCGCTCATTCTTGGAAATGTATTCATCGAACAATCTCCTCTTTTAGCTGCTCCTCCGTCTCTGTAGCCACAGTTGCGCCGGTGAAGAACTGGCTAGGAAAGATGACTTATATTTACGCTGGAAACTTTTAGTCGCAACGAACGAGCTTGTGTTCGACTGTACTTGACGTTATCAACAGTATTTATTCCGCCGATCCGGCTAACTATTTCATCTTGGACAAGGAATGCGCTTTAGGACAGTTTGCCGAGCATATTTACACAAAAGAAAAATCTGTACAGGTTGGTGAACGAAAGTGACACATTTTCTTGAATGCAATTTTACTTCGATTCAGCTGAAATTCTTCGAGTTATTGGAGTACGTCGTGTTCCACTTGAATCACATTCCTTGCAAGGAGTTCATCGCGTTGTGCGTCGTTTTAAAGACTCAAGCGTATGCGGACATTTTAAAATTTCTCTTCAAGCCAGCCGAAATTTATCGCCGATAATTGCAGCTTGACCAATACAGAGTCGTGTATTTTGTGCGTACAGAGTTGCTTCCGCATTCTAAGCTTTAACCTCGTACTGCGAGACGCATTCCGTGAAGTGGGCCTGCTGGAGGTGTTGACGTCGATGACGATGCAATTTTCGGAGAGGATTCGGGCCGCAGGTCGGTCGAAGGGCGCTGTCATTTGTTTTCGATGCATTCAACGGCGCGTTGCAGAAGCGATCGATCTGTCACAGCAGGAAAAGACGCTGGCGCTCCTCGCAATCGATATGCTCACGATGCTGATGAAAGGCAACGCCGCCAACGCGCGTATGTTTCCGCACGCGCGCGCTGTTCATTTAGTTCCTCGGCGCACATCACCGCATTAAGCTGGGAACGGCCCCATTTGACTGGTGGACTGAAAATAGCCTCTGCATGCCTTCTTTCTATACGAAAACGGTCCCCATAAGTTCTGCTAACGAATGAGCGCTGGCTTTATGTGCTAAGCAGAAGTCGATGGCTTTAGTGAGAGCACTGAAATAAAGTGAAAAGTGGCTTTTAGAAAAGGGACCTTGCTCTGTCTAGCGAAGCTTGTGGGGACGTTTTCGAAGTAAAGGGCAGGTTTATAAGACGGCATTCAATCCACAGACAAATTGAACCCGAATGAGACGCTATCGCACATCACGAAAGTCTACCGTGCACGAATTACTGCAAAAAGAGCCGTCCCGTCACGAGCAGTCACCTCACAACCTCTTTAGGCGTTTTTCGCGAATGCGGAGGAAGCAAATGCGCCCAGGATCTGATCCCATCGGACGCGGCCGTCGAGTGGCGGCCGAGTCTCTTGCAGCTGATGCAGCAGTTGCTGATGTTGCCCGGCGGCGACGAAGATCTCAGCGCCCTCCTCGTCATCCTCCACACCTCCCCTCCGGAGCAACTCGCTCTCAAAACCGTCGTCTTGAAGGTACGCTAACGCACTTCAGTAATAGCAATACCGTTTTGGTTTTCTAACGAAATGATTCACGTGAGAAACTCCTAGCGAGAATATGGCTAAAGCGATGGTTTTCTGAATAGTTTTGAAAGTATTAACACTAAATGATGTATTGTATATTATTCTGTCGCTTTCATATCCATTTTAACCGATCTATCACGTTCAGTTCGATGAAAAGAACACAGGATCGGTAGCAAAAGAGCAGTTGGTTGTTATACTAAGAGCATGTAACAGCCTTGCCTATGCCAAGTTGTTAATAACGAAGAAATCGCGACTATAAATAGCACATGTCTAAGCCTAAGAGATTTTCAGTTGCGTATTTCTTCCGTCAATCTCGCCGGTTCTGGGCAGCGCCGCAAACGCACTGGCAAATTCGGACGGCATCGGGGGCGGCGTCGGCTCGGGCGAGCGCATCTTCCCACCCCTCACCGGCCTCTCCTTCTCCGCCTGGATCTACGTCGAGCGCTTCAGTGACAAACGCAAGGACAGCCATCCTTTGCGACTCCTCACAGTCACTCGCACTATGCCCCAGTGTTCCGCGCCAGAGAAGCTCAACCGACGCAGTTCGACTTTGTCCGAATGGTTCGGCGGTGACCAGTCCAGTGGGTCTTTCAATCGACAGTCTTCTGACGGTGCCGTTTCTCCCGGCGATCAAGTGGAGCTGTCGTGTCTCACGATTCAGGTTTTAATTTGCATATAATTTACTTGTCAATATATTATGCTTATATTGTAGTTCGGATGCATTACTTAGCATATTATTTACATTCCTTATGCGACTACTTGCAGCTGAGTCCGATTGATCGCGCGTTGTTAATCGCCACCTTCGAATCGGATACTCCTGGCGCAGACCTCGATCACGATTCCGGCCCCGCCGACTCCTTCATGCGCATTGCCGTCGCCGACCTTATGGTTCGATTTTTCATATTCCTTTATTTTTAACTTGGAGAGTCACATAGACGGGGGGCTCTTTTTATTGTTCTTGTGTGTGTAGCACTGGCTCAAGCTACAGGCGTTCACGCGACAATTGGCACTCCGCCAGGTCCGTTGCGCAAGCAGAGTTGCCTGCTGTGGCGACTGGGGACTGCATTTTTGCTGGAGGAAGCGCTAAATGCGGACGCCGTCAAGCTGATGTACCGTCTCGGTGCCCAATATTCGAGCAGTTATCAGACGCCGTCATTTGGCACTTCTACCACTGTCAGCCCTCCTTTGCTCTCCGAGGAAAGATTGGCCTTCGGAGTCTCTGCGCTCGCTGTGTACGTCGTTGTGTTCTTTCCTCCTCTTCAGTTTACCGCTAAATCGATGCTGCTTTAGATCTCAGATGACGATCTCCAAGCTGCGACGCATTTACAGCAAAGTCGATTGCAGAATCGTCGCCAAACATGTAAGTTGCAGCAGCATCCCAGTTGTTTTTTATGGTCACTGAATGAATTAATGCTCGGCTCGTTTAGTTGGGCATATCGACGAATGAGAACGCGACGCCGATTCGAATATTGCACAATACTGCTGGTAATCTGGCTGGACCGGCAAGGACATTGGGCGGGGTGTTGATCGGCTATCTGGGTAAGAAAGAAATGACTGCCGCTTGTAAAAGCACTATGGACTGCGCTAAAATGTATTATTCCCCATTCAGGAATGCGCACATTCTGTCCCTGCCCGGTTGCTCGTCTGTTGGAATCGGTCGGAGGGATCTCTTCTCTATTCGGTCTCGTTGCGATGGCGAACGATTCGGAAGGGCTCTACGCGAGTCTGAAGGCGCTGCTGTGTGCGATTCGCAACAACGACGCGATCGCCCTGCAAATTCAGGCGTCACGCGGCTACCAGGTTCGTTCGGTGGATTTATTGGATCGGACAGTCTAAAACATCTCCAACTTCTATACTCAGAATTTGTCGATTGGTATTAAGAATTCTCGCTAGGCATTCTTGTTCTCTTCTCTTGATCTCCTGTTAATGATCGAAATTTTTTGACAATACATGGTCAATGCACATGTCAACCCTTACTTCTTTCAGACGCTGGCGATGCTGCTCGAGGAGAAGTGTCATCTGCTCAACTCTCACATTCTGCACCTCGTCTTCGCGCTCACCGGCACCCTCGACTCCGCCCGACGTTCCTCTACCACAACTCTGCCGACTTCTCTGCCTATTGCGCCAGCGAGCAGTTTGCCGTCGATTTGATGTCGACTTTGTTCCGCGATTGCAATGACATGGAAGCGCCGGTCAATGAAAATTTCGTGGTCATCCGAGATGATCTCAACGAAGAACCGACCGGTATGTTGCTTATTGTTTTAGGCGCCATACTATCTCTGTTGCTGCACAAAATAGAGGGGTCTTGTGTCATGCAATAGAGATGTGTATGTGCCTTCCTTACCCGTTGCACTTTTATCAGCGATGGCACAAATTTAGATCATCCATCACGCAAGTCGATTGTTGAGTTTTTGAAAAGTATCCTGGTGGACAGCTTCCATACGTCGTTCCCTGGCAAGGGTGAAGCGCTAATCGACGTGCTTCTTGAGGTGAGTGTGGTAGTTTTAAAGGGTGGTAAATGGAACGCGCATTTTGATTCAGACAACGCCAGACACGGCGAGCAAGAAGGAGCAGAACCAATTCGTGACGGAGCTGCTGAAGGCGACGATGGACCATTTGCTGGCCGGCGACGTGCTCTTGTGCGGCATGGTAAGTGTCACTTGCTGCAGTCAAATGCTAAGCGCTTTTGTAGTTTAAATTTTTCGATCAGTAACGCGAAACGTCGTCCATCACCGTAGTTGAAAAAGATTTGCTCGCTTTTCGGTGCTCTAGCAGATTGGCTTATTCAGTCTTCAATTTCTTGTCAATAGTGTGAAAATTTTTGACTATACGCGTTCGTATAATTGTAGAGCGCCTCACTACCGCTCACTTCAAACACCACCGGAGCTTCGTATGCGACGCTGGCGACGAATGTCTTCTACTTCGCATCACGACTGGTTGACTGCGTGTGGAATGGACAGTATACGGAAGACGCGGCGAACGTGATGGAGTTTCTGATAAAGTTGCACTCGCAAGCGAAGAGGAAGTCGGGCATTCCGCTGGACGCCCTCATGCACAGCATCAACCGCATCGTACTCTTCCTTCTCAGTCGCTCCGCTCAGTCCGTTCAGTTGCAAGCTACCATGATGGACAGTCTCAACAAAGTCATCAGTAACCGCGCCGTCATCTTTTGCCCCGCCAATACTGACTCTGAGTAAGACTTAAATTTATACTTGCCTCTCTTTTTTGTTTTGTATCGGCTTTTCATCCCCCACGCGTTAATGCAAAGTTACTAGCAATATCCGGGTTGCGAATCACCGGCGCGGCAAGTGCCAGTTTTGCATTTAGAATGATTCCTTCTCGGAACTCAAAATTTTTCTCATATAATGCGCACTGAGATCACTACCCCGACCGTACTCCCAGACTGGTATGCTATCATTTCTTTAAGTAGCCAAAGTATGCGATGTGAAGTCGATCCAATATGGAGAAGTTGGATCGAAAATTAATCGAATCTCTTTAGGTTCTTCGGATGTCTGGCGCACTTGCTGTTCATGCTCTCGGTCAAACCTGATTGTCAGGCGTCGAACGACATGGAAGAGCGGCAATTCGAAAATGGCTCTACACAGCTCGCTGTGGCCGCGCGCCGCGTCTGGGAGGAACTCTACATGGCCAAGAAGGCTACCCTCGAAGAAAAGTTCAAAACCGTCCTCGTCCCCGAGGTGAACGCCGCGAGGTCGCTCGTCGGAAAATGATATTTCGTTGTCTTGTAGAAATCGATGCGTGCGAAAGTGGCGATCAGTCGCGATAGTCGCATCTTCTACGAGAAAATGAAGGAAAGACGACCAAGAACCATAGATCCTCGAATCTTCGACCAGTCGACCATGATCAACACGCCGTCCGAAGAGAAAGTGTTCCTCTTCAGAGATATGCAAGGTACCTTGGAGTGTTCTTCTGCGGCTTATTTCAGAAACCTGTTGTTATTGTAGAATTATGAAATTGTGCATTTGCAAGCACGGTGATTGATTAGTATATTAGAAATAACTGGAAAATGTCCAATCATAGCGCTTGCAATTGCGCAATTTCGTAATTCTGCAGCTGCAGTAGTTTTATAAAATCGACCTCTGGCGTCAAAGTGCGAAATTAATTTCAAGGTTACGTCAGTAATTAGACGTTCTGACACTTCACAGAACCAGTTTTGACCGTCGCGTCAGAAGTCAGAGTCAAACGTTAATTTCAACTATTTGAAATCTCGAAGTTAGTAATTAATTTTCTGGCGTTAAGAAAGTCAATATCTGAAAATACTTGTAATATCATAACTACGGCTGTTTGTTGTACACTTCTTGCTGACATTATTAATAACGACGATTCGATGTGCAGAGATCAACGCTTCGATGATCCGCCGAGCTTCGCTGAAGCCACCGGTGAAGAAGGACTCGCCGGTGGAAGAAGACGAAGACGTGGAGGACGAAGAGCGAATGGTGGACATTGACGGGACGAGCATAGAGCGCAGCGGGTCGGAGAAGAGTCGACGCAGCGCCGCGTCTACGGGCGTACAATCGCCGTCTGCCGTCAGTCCCCCACCGGTGACGAATGCGGAGGAGCAGGCCGAGGCGGAGGACAAGTTCGAGGTGGCAGGGAAAGAGGTTGCGAAGCTTCCACCTCAGGCGCCGATTCCCAAAGGACCCGACAATCAGACCCTACTACGACTCCTCGAAGAGGGCGAAGAGCTCCACTCCATGTTCCGTTGCGCCCGCATCCAGGGCCTCGATACCTGCGAGGGGCTTCTCCTCTTCGGAAAAGAACAGTCAGTCATTGCACTCTTGTTACCTTTCGGCCGTCGCTAATGCATTACTTTTCAGCTACTACGTCGTCGATGGTTTCACTCTGCTCAAAACCCGAGAAATCAGGGACCTCGACTTCCTGCCGGAAGAGTATGTTGATTTGCGCGATCGAAGTATGATGGTGATTGTACGATTTATTTAGTTTGCACGACCCGATCGTTCCATACACGGCCACCGGCTCCGTTCGCCCGTCTTCCTCTAAGCGCACGTGCAGCAAATTCAGCTACGACGACATTCGCGAGGTGCACAAGCGTCGCTACCTGCTGCAGCCCATTGCTCTCGAAGTCTTCAGCGCCGACGGGCGGAATTATCTGCTCGCATTCCCAAAGTGAGAATTTACTCGAGTTTACCTTTCGTTTAAAAATAACTGCTTACTTTCAGAAAAATGCGCAACCGTGTCCACACCAAGTGAGATCATCAATTGTGTCTAATTCTTGCGGGATAGGGGAGTAATGTGAATGTGTATTATAGATTCTTGTCAGTCGCGAAAGACTTGACCGACGGCGGTGCTCAGTCGGTCTCGGGCCAGCGGTCGTCGATGTCGGTGGAGCAGAGTGGCCGAGCGAGTAGTTTGTTCAGTAGTTTGATCGGCGAGTCATCCGTCACGCAGCGATGGGTGCGCGGAGAGATCTCCAACTTCCAGTACGTCTTCTTTTCCTATGGCTATGATACGCCACATCGGCACCGAATTCATTCCAAACACGCCACACGCGCAGTTACACAATTACGCGCAACGCTGTTTTTTTATCAAAAAGGAATTTTGCTGTATCGTTCAAAAAGTTTGACATAAATTCTTTTTTTGATTTCATTTATAATACATTTTCTTCTTGGTTCATTTGTTAATTCAAGTTTCTCTGGACGAAAGTATCCTGCGCGAAATAGAGCCGTATAATTATAATCAGTAACCATGCGTTTCGGCGTGTTGTGCGTGGGGCATATCGTCGACGCATCATTCATTCGATTTGTACCGTAGTCAATGGCTAAAAATATTAACTGCTTTCTTCAGGTATTTGATGTTCTTGAATACGCTCGCTGGACGTACTTTCAACGACTTATCGCAGTATCCGATCTTCCCGTGGATTCTCAGAGACTACGATTCAGAAGTGAGCTTGCATATATATTGCCTACAACTTGACACTTTGTTGCGTAGTGTATAACTGACGAAGAAATTTCGAGTGAACACGCATATTAATCGTCGCGGATTTAGTCTGAATATAGTCCTAACTCTTTCCGGATTTAGGTTCTGGATCTAACCGACCCGAACGCTTTCCGCGACCTGAGCAAGCCGATGGGTGCTCAGACGCCCGACCGTCTGGAGCAGTTCCTGAAGCGATATCGAGAATGGGACGACCCCACCGGCGAGACTCCACCCTACATGTATGGCACGCATTACAGCAGCGCCATGATCATCGTCTCTTACCTCGTTCGACTCGAACCCTTCACACAGCAGTTCCTCAAGCTTCAGGTTCGTTATGCTTTTAGAATCTTGCCAATACAACTCCTATATGATCAAACATTACATTTTGTATGTACCGCCCACTTCCTCAACGTGATCGCGGTAACATTCCACATGTGATAATCGCGATTGTAGGGAGGACATTTCGATTTGGCCGATCGTATGTTCCACAGCGTCGGCGACGCGTGGATGTCGGCGAGCAAGAACAACATGGCCGACGTGAAAGAGTTGATTCCGGAGTTCTTCTACTTGCCGGAAATGTTCGCCAACGCCAACAACTTCGACTTGGGCGTGAAGCAGAACGGGATCGCTCTGGATGACGTCATCCTGCCCCCGTGGGCTAAAGGCGATCCTCGCGAATTCATTCGTGTCCATCGAGAGGTTCGTCTTTTTCAATTTCTTCGACAGTCGCTTGATACAGTAGAATTTGTTTATACCAATATTGCGCTTATTCTGATAATTTTGGCCGGTCCCAGAGCGTATCTTCTCATACAGTCCAGTTCGCTTGTACCAATATTTCACTTATACCGTTAAGTTTTTTGGTCGGTCCCTCAAGTAGTGATATGAACGAATCTCACTGTATCATCTGCATTGTAGCTGTTGACAGATCGACAGCTTATAACCCGCGGCTTCTCAATCCGTACCATTCGAAATTCTTAATAACCGGTTTGTTATTACAGGCGCTCGAGTCTGACTACGTCTCTGCTCACTTGCACGACTGGATCGATTTGATATTCGGCGCGAAGCAGCAAGGGCAGGGGGCAATCGACGGTCAGAACTTGTACCATCATCTGTTCTACGAGGGGAACGTGGACTTCGAGGCGATCGAAGACCCATTGACGCGGAATGCGACCATCGGGTTCATCAACAATTTTGGCCAGATTCCAACACAGCTTTTCCGGAAGCCACATCCGCAGAAGAAGCTGTCGCCGGCGTCGTCGTTGTCGCGCGCCGCCGTCGGTCTGACGACGTCTCCCGACAGTTGGACGTCCACCCCCGGCGTCACCACGGAACGCCTCTTCTTCCACGCCATCGACTGCCTCAAACCGCCCGCTCAGCCTGTCAAAGGTAGTTACACTATTGGTACTACTGTAGAATAGCGTCCCAAAATTAGCCGTCTCGAGGTAGACAACGTGAATTTGTCATAAATAATGGCCCCGAGTGATTCTGGAACCCTAAACGAACGAAGAATATGAAAAGGAAACGGAAAACGAAAGAGGATGATACAGTAAAAACAAAGCAGCTTACTTTTTAAAAATACGAAATAAAACAGAGAATGAACATAATTTAGTTGCGAAATAAGTATAAATCATATTTAACTCGTGTAGGCGTCACGTCGGGACCCTTGTTCTGACGGATAATGCGATTAGTAGTCGGAGTGGTTTGCCGCCGCTTACACACAGTAACTAGTAAATGTTTTCAGAGCTGAAAGGAGGCGTCGGTCAAATTCTGCAAAACGAGAAGGGACAGCTGTGCGCGGTGGAGCAGAACAAGGTGTTATTGCCGCCGAATTTCACTCGCTATTTGTCATGGGGATTCGCCGATCGCAGCATCCGCCTTGGCAATTACGAAACGGACAAGGTCTGCTATTGACGTGCATTGAGCGATTAATATACTCGAAAATGTACCGATCAGTAACATGAAATCTTCGAATGGAAAGAGGCGATTTGCTTCGAAAGTCGATAGCGCTTTTATCTATCTCTTTACGGACATAAAAACCAAGAAACGACTGTCGATCTCGGGGAAAAGGGTGTTCAAGCACCGAAAAGCGAGCTCATATTTACTAAATACTGTGCCTGGCGAGATTGCTTGTTACTGATCGAAAAATTTTGATTATTGACTACGTCTGATATCAACGTCAATACTTTTCAGTCGTCGTGCGTTCACGAGTTGACGGATTGTGGAGAGATAGTGTGCGGAGTGTGTCCGAACAGTCGTACTCTGATAACGGGCAGCACGAATACGGTGGTGAACGTGTGGGAGCTGTGCGGCGCCACTGGTCGCAGCAACGGTCCCTCTCGCTTGCGACTGAGGAAGGCGCTCTACGGACATACAGAGTCCGTCACTTGTCTCGCGTCATCTAGCTCTTATGGGTACGTTTACAATCTTTCTCATGAAATTTTGGAGGCGACGAACACTCTACAGCGATTTGATTTATGATTCTATGACTTAAAGCTCGCCTTAATCTATGATCACTCCCACCGCAGCTTTAGATTACACCTAAGCCTAAGCCTAAATCCCAAAAATCCGTTTCAAAAATAACATTGGAAACTGATCATAATGAACGATCATAATGACGTGTGGATGAGAGCTTGTGGCCCTTGGCAAATTATGTAATAATCATAGTGGGATGAAGAGCTCCTACGCAAACATGTGCTTGAACTTAAACTGGCCGAACTGAATCAAAATGCTCTGCTGTTTAGGCTTGTGGTGAGTGGTAGTCGTGACGCGACGTGCATCGTATGGGACCTGTCGGGTCTGTCACTCATCCGACAATTACGGCCTCATTCGGGTCCAGTGTCGGCTGTGGTGATCAACGAGGCGACGGTATGCTGTTGGAGGCCCTAATTTATCACTGAGATTATTCATACTTATTCTTATTGCAGGGCGATATGGCATCCGCCTCTGGGACGAACTTGTTCGTCTGGAGCATCAATGGCCAGCTGCTGTCGATGGTGAACACGGCGACCACCTCTGCGATCGACAATCGACAACTCATCCTTACGATTGGCTTCTCAACGGTCAGTTTATTCTCCTGAAAGAGGGCAATGAAGTTGTGGTCTCGCGACGAATAGGTCCCAGCGCCATAGGCAGCTGGTTGCCCTGCGAACTTGGCCTTTCCGGTTTATTTCATTAGTATAGGACGCTTATAATTTGCGCAATGATATATGCGGAGTCTATTTTGGTATTACAGTAATCCTTTTGGCGCTTTCTTACTGACTAAGAAATTTCGAGTACTTTTTGTTAAGAATGTAATGGTAATGTTATCATTTCGCTTGCAGCTGAACGAGTGGGACTCGCAACATGTGATATTTACTGGATCGAACGACGGAGTAGTTCGGGTAAGAGAATACCTCAATCAAATATTATCCAGGGAAAAATGGTGAATGATTGCAGTTGTGGTCGCTGGAGTTCGTGCAAGTGGCAACAGCAGAAACGCAGCCGGCTGCGGACGCTTCGAACGCGCCGTTGTCCGATGTCGACAAAGACCAGGCGACATCGTCGTGTCACGCCGCCGTGTCCACCAACTCCAAGGGACTCCGCCAGTTCTGTCCGGAAATCCTCCAGGAACGCCTGACGCGCCAGAAGCGCAAGCTGATCGCTTCGTGCGGTAGTTCGCTCGACACGCCGTCGGGCGAAACGCCGCGCAATTGGAGTCTCAGCGGCTCGCCGGAGCCTTCCAGGTCAGTGGTTGATGGTCGATGGTGGGTGGTCAGTGGTGAATATTCAGTGGTTAATGATCAGTGATCAGTGGCCGAAGCGGGTTTTCTCCCTAATAAGGCTATTCATTCTCTTGTGGTTCACGCTTGCATTTTTTTAACGGAAAAGGAATTTGACAGCAGGCTTTGTCTTATGTAGACCATTTTCGTTTCAATAATGACGTTTCTCAAGTCAAATCAGTGTGGTAAAATGCCCATTTTGATTAAGGCCGAATATCAGGCCTCCAAGTCAAACAAGCGATATGAAAATTTAAGAAACTTTTTGAACGCGCCTCTTAGTGCATTGATGGAGAGGACAATGTTGATGGTTTAGTCCATTTCTACAAGACGCGGATAGCGGTTTCGCGACGCCGATTTGCAACCGATCGCTGAGCTTCGGATCGGCGAACGCGATGCCGGGCGGCGCTATGCAGCGTCAATGTTCCACCGATTCGTTGGTGAACGTGAGCGCCAGGACCTGTCCTCGTCTCAAGCCCGGCTTCCACTGGCAACGACAGCTCGTCTACCGCTTCAAACTCACCATGCACACCGCCTTCGACCGCAAAGACAACGCCGCACCCGCCCCGATTTCCGCCGTCGCCGCTTCCAGGCGAGTTGTTGCTCTTTCGTTGTTCTTAGAGATCGAATATCGTCGACATCTGGGGGCACGCCCTCCCCCATCAACTACATACTCCTTCAGTGATTATTTCAAAAAGATTGCTGCTTTGTGACGAAGTTTTTTAATACCCCCTCATCCACAGATGCCCGGAGTAAAAGTTAAAAACCTGTCTAGTTAGTAAGGGGAGTACGCATTCCCCCTTACTCTCGCCTCTTGTTATTCCTCGGCTATTTTGATGTAACTATTGAGAATTCTTAACTCTCAGTACTCAACACTTTTCCGAAAGCGACCCATAATTGGCGCTGTTTTCAGAGACCACAAGACGCTGTTCGTCGGCGATTCTCGTGGACGTGTATGGCCATGGGTGCTAGGCGACGTGTCGAGCGGCAGAGCGGACCACTGGGTTCAAGACCCGTCGAAGAATAATTGTACGCAATGCCATCAGCGATTTACTCTCGCCGAACGAAAGCATCACTGTAGGAACTGTGGACAGATATTCTGCGCTAGGTACGTCCAGTCGCTTTCCTAGGCTTAGGCTTGGCTTTCGGCCAAAACCAAAGCCTAAAGTCGTGCTTCTGCTTTCTAAATAAGGCGTGGTGTACATGATATTTTTAATTCTGTATTTCTTTTAATCATCATAGAGCACAAGATCGTAACAAATTGCTCATCAGATATAGTTATCACATGATGCAATAAGATGATGACATATTTACGTGCCTAACATGCCGAAAACACGTGGCACTTTATATTAGACCGGAACGAGTCTCCATATCCTCAACTTGCATGATGTAGCCGAAATACTGCGGTCAACACGTGGGGCAAATCAGCTTTTTGTACATTAGTAGCTGAGGTTGTTGCTGATGTACAGAAAGCTGCTTTGACTGCGTGCTAACCGCTTTATTTTTGCGGTCTCAGTCGAGACTTCAGGACTCTATTTATAAATCCTGAATAATTTTAAAGTAAAGCAGTGTGTAAGCAGGCTATGAGCAGATTATGTTGGAAGTATAGTACTTTGACATTCGTTACTCTTTCAGGTGCAGCAGATTTGAATCGGAAATCAAACATATGAAGATCACAAAGCCTGTGCGAGTGTGCCAAAGTTGTTTCCTCCGCCTCAAAGCGGAAACTATGTGATAAAGTCGACTGCAGTACGACCGATGACAAGCATTGATTAGGCCGCGAGAAAATCGTTCGTTAACCAAACCTCTAATAAATATTTAGGTCGCTGGTCTCTCTGTCTGAGGGCGTACTAATTAGTTTTAGAAGCGTTTCTGTCCGACTCGTCCACGTCCACGTTCATTCATTGCGGTTACGTCGGTTAGTGTTGGTAATTAATTGCCTATGGAGGTGGTGGTGGTCTGTTCGCGCGGTTTATTCTGATGTGTTGTGATTGACTTTGATGAATTTGATCGGTTCGCCGCCGAAGACCGTTGTGTGCTATTCGCGCGCAACGCTCTGATTGATCGAACGATCTCTGCGATCTTCTGCCCTGCGTAATTGTGCAGTCTGTCAAATTTGCTTCGACTCCTCCTCATTCTTCGATTGTGTATTCGCCCAGTCCATTCGAAGGAACGAGGGGACTGTCTTCTCGTGATTCCATATTCGGGTACTCAAGTTATGTACTATGTGTGTATACTTTCTGCTGCTCTCGTCTGATGAACAAACGACTGACTGCTTATTGTGCCGTAATAAATTATTTTCTCATATCGGACACACTCACACCGTGCGTCATCGTGCTATTTTAAGCTTCGGATATGCAAAATTTCAAGGTGTTGACAGATCTTGTCAAGTTTTTTTCCAAGAATAGTTATTCTTTCGCTTTTGCGTTAAAAAATCATGTTTTATTGGACTATGTTCGACGCCACATTGCTTCAGTTATAGGATTAGAGCGCATGACGTCAGTGAAACCTGAAACGCTAATCCGAACTCAGTCAAACCCGTTAGGTGAAGGTCGACGGAATAGTCGATGGCAGTTGCGCGAGTTGAATTGGCGCCTACCGTATGCGAAATCGCTGCCGGTATCGAACCGCTTACCGCACATTGGAACCGAAAACAATCCTTTCTCAGCTGACTCGTCTGTTCGTATGCGGGCGCGCGCGACTGAACGCAGTGAGTTTTGCGGGCTGTGCATCGATTTTGTTTAGGAACGTTGTGACGCGCCGTCTCGTTCTCCTCGAAGTCGACGGCGTTCGGTTTCGCTCAGCGTGGTTTTCTCTCTCTTTCTCTGTGATAGCGCAGTTTTTTGAATCGATTGGATCGTCGGCCTTGCCACCGATCCCAGTTCAGCAGAAGAAATGGCTTTGAAGCGAATTCAGAAGGTATTGCTAATTTGAATTTAAAATGTTGAAATTTAGTTCAACGTTAGGAAATCGCGCGTCACTTTTTTACATTTGCGAAAGGATCCTATTTATAGCAATGTAATGCTCTTCCATGCTAATGGGGCGCTGTAAAGCGGAAAGGCTTTGCTCGTCTAAGAACGCTCGATTTCAAAAATTGATTTCAGCATTGTCATCGGTTTTTTACTTGTAATGATTTATTGGGATGGGGTTAAAATAATCGCTACCTAAGTCGAGGGAAAGTTGGGCCAGTACATAGAATATCACGAAGTCGACGAAGCATAACGCACCGATTCATAGAACAAGTGAATTTCACGCACAGTAGTGATTCATGGACGACGTCGTAATTTGCGAAGTTGGTGACAGTGATTGATACGTTTTATTATTTCAGGAGCTCCAAGATCTCGGCAGAGATCCACCCGCCCAGTGCAGTGCCGGACCAGTCGGAGACGATCGTACTTCCACTTTGCTGCCTTTTTATGGATTACAACAATGACTTGAATTTTTTCAGTGTTCCACTGGCAGGCGACGATCATGGGTCCCCCAGAGAGTCCGTACCAGGGTGGAGTCTTCTTCTTGACGATCCATTTCCCCACAGACTACCCGTTCAAACCGCCAAAGGTTCGTTGGGAACAATATTCCTTAGCTGTCGTTCTGTCGCTTTCGTTTGGTTGTATGACGGAAGTTGAGAGAGAGAGAGGGCACGAGATCTTCTGGGGCTTGTTAAAGTGGATCATGATTTAAGTATGCTTTTGACCAGAATGTCCTTGTCCTGCTGTACAATTCAGTTCTATGGGCGTTTGTTTGCTTAACTTGTATTATTTCTTTGAGCCCTTATCGTAAAATTGCTCTGTTGATGTTTACCCATGACGGTTATTTACATCAGTGGGAAAATATTAGCTTTGATGCATCATGTCGGCCAACCCTGGCAGTTAGTCTTTTCCTGGAGATTCGGTGAAGGTAGCTGTGAATTGTGGGCTGGGGGACACCACCGAAAGCTCTAGTCCAGAAATTGTATTAGGAATAAATAGCCTGTTACTCTTGCGATGACGGGATAATGAATGATGGCAAAACTTGTGGCACCTTATTCACTGTTGCTGCTCGAGATATCCACCTCTCTCTCACACCCTTACCGCTGCCGATTTTCTGATTACATGAACTGCTAGCTTGATTCAAGACGACCTGTACGAATTGGGCGAAGTGATTCGTAATAGAGTAGGACGCGGCAAAGCGCAGCTATTCCTTGACCTCCATCTTCTCTGCCTCGCATGCTAAGCGACCCCTGACAAGTGCGCGATGCGGTCAAGTACGGCATTTGACCGAAGCGCGTGGCGCTGCACTATTCCGAGTTGCGCTGTATTAGTAATGCCATCTCTTACTCCTTGCTCCCAAACATAAACAGCCAGCTTCCAAGTAAAAGCACTCCCAATTTTACGCCTTCTTTACAGGTGGCATTCACAACGCGCATATACCATCCGAACATCAACAGTAACGGCAGCATCTGTCTGGACATCTTACGGTCGCAGTGGTCGCCGGCGCTGACGATATCGAAAGGTTTCTGAAAGAATTTGAAGATTTCTGGAAGAGAATTAACAATTAAATGTTGGCGTTTTAGTGCTGCTGTCCATTTGCTCACTGCTGTGCGATCCGAATCCTGACGACCCGTTGGTGCCGGAAATAGCGCGTATCTACAAGACCGATCGGGATCGGTACAACCAACTGGCGCGTGAGTGGACGCAAAAGTACGCCATGTGACACCGTCGTCGTCGCCGTCTCTCCTCTATGTCGTCGTTCTTTTCGGGCGGTCAGTGCCGACCTAAAACCTATTATCATCGGCCTTTACGTAATTGTCAGCTCTGTATGTTTTCGTCTTTTTTCGGCCCGTTTCTTCTTATTACTATGCCCAGCGTATCGCTTGTATCGCAATGGACTTGTTCGTCATCAAATGATTCTTTTCTCTCGACGCACACACTCAATTTGCGTACGGCGACAGTCTCCACTCCACTTTTCTCGCCTATTGCTTATTTTAAATTGCCTGCCGGCGTAATGTCTTGATCCGACGACTTACGGGTCCGTTTCAAGTTTCGTTTGGTTCGCGATGCTGTCTCGAGTGTGAAGTTTCGCGAAAACAGTCTCTTTTTCTCTCTCCTCGGCAATTTCAGTGTGCAGACAATTTGGGATAGAACGTAGGGGACCACTACTGAGCTTTGTTTCATTTCCGCTTCTACAACAAGAGTCATCTCTGCTGTGTGTCATCTCTTTGGCCTGATCGCCCGGGCTGAGCGCGACCGTGTCTAGCCTCGGATTGTTGTGTTCCGTTTCTGACGCTCCGTTTTGCACGCCACTCTCGAATAAGACCAGGCGTTTCTTTGCTCTTCAGTAAATGCATTCTGTTTAAAGCCACTGATCTTATTCGCTCCAGTTTGGTCATGACAACCAAATTGACACTTACCGTCGAACGCAACTGAACTTTCGCGCTACGAGTGCATAGAGGTGTAACGATGACGGATTCATCTGCCAGCTGCATCGAAGGACTCATTGATTGGGAGTTGTGACACGCATTTGCATTCTTCTGCTTCTATAAGTACAGCAATACGAATTTTAATCGTAAGCATGCAAGACTGGCGAATTTCATTCATCCAACGTTGAAAGCTCTTGGATATAATAAACATAACAAATTAAGCCTTTAAACCTTAAATAGTTAAGTAGAACTAAGACGAAATGGTTATTTCGTGATCGTTACGCCTCTACGCGCGCCTTCAACACGTATGAAGGCGTAGGTCTGGATGGTGATTCATTCGAGCGTTTGACAGCGATGGCTGAGGAGACGGTGAAGTTCGTGCCGTTCGCCTCGTTCGTGGATCCGGCGTTTTGGGCGGATCTGACGGATCGCAAACTGCGCCACTGGGGCTTGGACGATTCGGCGAAGTTGTGCGTNCTTGGTAAAAAACGGTATTCAAGCACCACAAAATGAGCTCATTCATCTTTGTCAAATTCGGTGTCTACCTCGATTTCTTGTTAACTGATCATAAAGTTTTGATTATGTTGTCATTGGGATAGCTGAGTAAGTAAGCAGTTTGCGTTCAGATCGCCCTCAGCGTGGCGCTCGGATTCGACAGTTTCGTCATCGTCCGCCACGGCGTCGGCTCGCAGGACGACATTGCACCAATTCAATCAGGAAATCTCGTACCGGGCGACCAGCTTGGCTGTTATTTCTGCTCGGATGTTACGGCGCCCGGCAACGTACGTATTTCAGTCCTCTATGTGTAGAGTGTGACGATGAGCGATATATTTCAGTCGACGCGGGACCGTACACTCGACCAGCAGTGTACGGTGACACGGCCGGGCGTGTCGCAAATGGCGGCGGGGTTGGCGGTGGAGCTGCTAGCGGCGGTGGTGCAGCATCCGCTGGGAGGCCTTGCACCGGCGGCATTGACGACAGTGGAAGGGGAAGGGATGGATGGGGAGGGAGCGACGGGTGGCGGCGGCTGTCTCGGCTCGACTCCCCACCAAATCCGTGGCTACGTGTCACGCTTCTCGCAGATGACGCCGTGCGTGCGTCGCTTCCAGAAGTGCGTCGCCTGCGGTACCGCCGTCCGCCGCGAATTGGCCCAGCGCGGCTGGGGATTCCTCCGCGACGCCTTCGACTCCCCCGACACTTTGGAGACTGTCAGCGGACTCGGCGAGCTACAAGTCAGCGCCAACGACATCGACCTCTGGGAGTACAGCGATAACGAAAGCGTCAAGTCCATGGACACTGTTGCTGAACCGTCTTAATTTTCTTACTTTTTCATGTCATTAACACTCGTTATTTATTGTGACTGACTACTTGTGGTTTGATGGACGTTTTAACTGTTGGTGTCAATAAAGATTAATAAATCCGGACGAAATGCAGCTCTGCGAATTAATGAACTCTGCGAATCGTTGGAAGCGACTGACAAAAATTCATCAGTTTCTTTGCGCTTAAACCGAGCCAACTTGATCATTTGCTTGATCAGACCGCTTGAAGATGGCGAAGAAAGGGCGCGCAACTGGCTCGCGAAGCAAGGCTGCCGCGGCGAAAACGAGTGTCACCTGTACTGTTTGTGGCAAATCATTTGGCTTCCAGCGGTCCGTCCATAATTTTCTGCTAAACTCAACGAATATTTCTGTTCATTTTGCAGTTACTTGAAGCGCCACATGCAAAGTGTGCACCGCGCCAACAAGCCCGTTAAAAACACCTCCGACTTTGACTGCTCAATGTGCGGAAAAGTTCGTGAAATTTTTATTGCTTGGACTGATTGATCTTTAAAATGCTCACACATTAACCCAATAGCCTACAAGACGATATGACTATTCTTCTGCCTTCGATTTCGATCTTATGACTTTTTGTCCTAAGATATGGTAGATTTTATCTAACACCATGGAGAGAAAGGCACCTTCAGGCTCAATGAGGGTCCTACTGTTGCTAGTGGAAAGTATTCAGTGTTTAGGCAAATCTCTTAATAAATTATACACCGTCGAACAACGAACAAAAAAAAGACAAAACAGAAATTGTGGACAAAATGACAACATTTCGAAATGATGATCACACTTTGTTAAAATATTGCTGGATGTGCTTGCCCCAAAGCTCAATACATTTGCGCATGCGCGGGGTCCATTCATTTAACCATTTTCGAATGATATGCAAATGACGAGCATCCCATACGCGGAGAATCCATTCACGCAACTGTTGAATATTTTTGGAATTCCGTCCTGCATACACCTCTTGCTGCAAATATGCCCACAGGCGGTAATCGCAAGGGTTAAGATCCGGCGAATAGGCAGGCCATTGCTCAGATGTGATCAGGGCGACATCGACATAACATGTCAATGGTTGTCCTGGCTGTATGGGCTGTGGCAGAGTCTTGCTGGAAAATGAAATTGTTGCGTGGATACAGAATTCTATAAGCAGGAAGAATGGTTTTGGCCAGAAGTTGTCGCTAGCGGTCGCCGTTAATGCGCTCATTCTCGTTGAAGATGTGCAGAGCAACTTTTCCAGCCCAAGAAATTCCGGCCCATAGCATGAGAGCTTGGAGATGTTTGCCTTCTAGTACAAGCCTAAAGCGCAGTGAATCAACTAGAATCTCTTTTTTACCAAAGGAATATTTCTCTAAAAAAACTTTTTTGGATGGTTTTAGGCCCAATTTCTCTCCTGTTTACCCCTTTGAAGCGGAGTAAATCTAAGCTGACCTTTCATGTTGAACATATCCCTTCACGCGATCACTGTAGACGCGTTCATTCTGGGTAATAAGCGGGCCTTGAAGGGAAAACTTTTTCTCATCTGTGAATACAACACGTCTTACGTCTTGACCTAAATTTCTGCAAATAACGCACATTTTTTACTTTTTCCAAACCTTTGTTTTTGTTAATCTGTCAACAAGAACGAGCAAAGTTACGACTTGAAAGTAATATTTTTATTGTACTACTCAACAGCACGCTTTAGATGAGAACTGTTGAGTCTTTGAGGTTGACTCTTGCAGTTATTTGTATGTCGTCGGACCGAGATCCACTTACTTTTACACAGATGAAAAGGGTTAGTACGAGAGACAACTAAATAGGATAGCGTAGTCACGGGGCACCGAAAGCGAACGCAACATACAGCAAGAACAGACTCCCTCCAAAATAGTTTATTATTGTTTAAAACGTACGTTGATGCGTGTCGCAAAAACAATTTTGATCACATTTGCGAACGTAGATATTGGAAGTGTGCTGATTGGTCGATTCTGAAGTGGGCGGAGAGATCCCTCGCGCCTACTTCCTAATCGACCAATCAGTGCGCTTTATACAATGGCGTTAACAATAGTTGCCATGACAACAGTTTTATGAAGTTGCCCCCAGACAAACTTATTCTTAGCAGTAGTGCGCGAATAACGAATCCTTTTCAGACATTTCGGTATCTGTCGCACTTGCAACGACACCAGCTGACGCACTTGGAGATGCGCGAGCATGCGTGTCCGTTGTGCAAGCAGACGTTTGTTCAGAAGGACCACCTGAAGCGACACTTAGCCGCCAAGCATTCCGACGGCCAGTCGACGAAACAGTTCCCCTGCCCTCGTTGCCAACGTGAAAAGGCGTTTCCAACGCAATGGGAGTTGCAGCGGCATCTCGATAGTGTTCATCCCACTTTGCTAACGTAAGTGGATGATATCAACATACTCTTCAAATGTCTTCATCAGTAGCAGTAAGAACTGTATCCCTTGAGGTTTTCCTTGACAGTATCCGTGCTAAAGGTACGCTTAAGTTGGCGTTTTACTGTATCCTCTTTGGACCTTTGTCACTGATTGAAAAATTTCGACGATATACTTTTGTTGGCTAACCGTTAGGCAGTCTTGTCAAAGGTCACCAGTAGCAATTTATGGTACGCTCTCTCACTCCTAAGAGTGATCGTCATTTCTCTTTAACAGCCTGTGAAAGTAGTGTTTGTGAAGGAAAATTTGTCGAATTCAGGTGCACGCAATGCGACGATTCGTTCATATTTGAAACGCAAGAAGCGTGGCAGTCGCACAAGGAGACGCACACGGGTCGTCGGCAGTTTCAGTGCGACCGTTGCGGACGCGGTTTCCACCAGCGGTGCGACTTGGACGCCCACACGGCCGCCCACGACCGCCTCGGCCGCTTCCAATGCGTCGCGTGCGAACTAGCATTTGTTCAACGTGTTCAGGTTTGTTGCATTGCTTTTTTGGGTAAACAATTGGGATGTATTTCATTTCCGCTTTCATTAGGACACTTTCCATTCAAAGAGGATGTTTTTTGAGTAAAATTGGTCACTTTGTTGAATTAGTTTCCTAGAAAAGTGTATTTATTCATGTGGAAATGGTGTATATGTGATAGATTTGGATGTTTTCTCGATTAGTGAATCCCCGCAACACATGCGTTTATGTTGGCATGGCGAGTTGATCATTAAATCGATAATGTCATCTCGCCGGTGTCCTACGAATGCGCCAATTTAAACGCTGTTTTAAAGAACCAACGCGAAGCAATATATCGCGACATCAGCCATGCGACATTTTTCATTCTCGCGCGCTTGCTGACAAATGCACAATTGACAAATACAAAAAACCACATTAAGCTTGTCAGCTCTCGATTTAAAATTTTTACTCGTATTGTGACAAGCGCGCGATCTAGTCACGTTTTTTTATAAAACTCTCACTTAATCCCTTCGTGCTTACCCGACGCCGTCGTATTGTCCCTTCGCGATCTCCGAATAAACTATTCTCCACTCACACCTCCCACTCGTCCCCTCGTGGGACGACTGTATAATGCTGAGTTTTTCTTTAGTCAGCAGCTGTGACGTAGAATTACCGTACCACTTTCAGGTTGATCGTCATTTGCGCAAGTGTCACCTGCCAAAGAATGGAAATCCATCTTGTCGAACATGTCATGAGTCGTTCGATTCGGAGCGCGCATTGACTGGCCACTTGAAAGCGGAGCACCAGTACGCCTCGTCGCAGATGTGTCGCTATTGCTACGATGTCTTTCCGAGCGCGAACGCCGTCGCTTCGCACATTCACGACGCGCACTTTCGCAAGTCAGTTTCACTTAGTCGTGAAACGATTTACATTCTGATCTCTTTTAACTATACTCAGTGGATCCCCCACCTCATTCCTATTCTGGAATCGCTAAAGAGGAACCGAAATCGGAGCATTCGTTTTTGGGAATGTTCATGATAGTATATTTGTATTCTTCTGTGAACGTTTGTAGAGCAACGCCGATTGAAATCGGAGGCATGCAGGACAAAGATGATTTCCACTCATTAACTGTTGAAGGACATTTCACGGTGAAACGGTAGGATACTTCAAAGTAAAACCCCTAGCAAATGCAAATTGCGCTCTGTAGCCTCGAATAATAGCAAAATAGTAAACAGAAGCAGAATGGAAGGAATAGTCACGCCCGTATTTCCGTGCGCGTCACCACGCGATGCATGTTCATTTCTCATATTATCCATTCAGGCTAGACGAGCCGGTGTCAATCGGCATGCAAAGTCCAGCGATGACGTCACGGGAGAATGATGACGACGAGCAAAAGAAAGGATTGGAGGTGGAGAGCGAAGAGGACGAGGATGAAGAGACCTCAGCGAGTCTGAGGTTGATCGTGGTGGTGGACGAGTCGTGCTCGCGGCCGCCGGCAACGCTCGACCTCGCCGAGCGGCTGCCACCCGAGCTGGTGTCCCTCTTTCCCGGCCTGCGCGGCTTGCAGGTCACCCCGGAGGATGGCGTCACTCCCGGTCAGACGCTTATCCTCACCTTTCCCGTTCAGTCCGATGCTCTCAATGATTCCGAAGCTCGATTGCATCTTGCTCAACCTATCACTATTCACTATTCTTGATTGGCAGCGAGCCAGGGGTGAAGGCAGTGCAATTACTGTAGATGCATGTTGTTTTACCGCCAGTCTCTCGAATACATACAGTAAGCGATACTATGCTCAAATGTATATTCAGATATGTGCTGTCATCCTCCACGCAGAAACGAGACGTATGGGCAAATTATATATAATGTGGTGGCAAAAATCAATATTCTCGGAGTCCGTGCGAATATATCGTCATATTTTTCGCGCCGATCTCCCAAATCATTGATTTTTACGTCTCACGCTTGAATTTGCGCTCACGCCTGGTTTCGGTGTGGAAGAGAGTATACATAAAAGTATGTAAGATATGTATAGGATGTATACTCAAAATGTTTTGATGAGATTTAAAATCATTTTGGTCTCGACGAGAGGCGGTTTAGCCGCAATTTACGCACATCTCATGACGACAGCCTTCTCTCTTCGCTGCATGTAAAATTTTGGTTCCCATCGCAAGTGACCCCGCGAGTACAATATTCTCCATTATTTGACTTTAAATCGGTAAAAATTTTGAGTATTTGGCATAAGCGAAAGAACTGGAAGCCCTGGAGCCGTATTCATCGATTTGGTGTGGGTTAGGGCACAGTGCAAAGTATAGTCCGCGCGCACCCTTTGGGCAAGCGATGGACCGTACTTAGCGTTGCCGCAAAAACATGCGATAATTACTAAGCTTTGCCTAGCAACTAAATCTTTTTGCGGCGCAACTGCGAGCAACAGCCGCTTAACTTATTCCATCGCATATCTTTGGGACAGCGCTAGCCGTACTCTACATGTGCCCTATTCCCCTTCCAAATTGTTCAATACGACATCTAGGATTGTGAGGCATTTGGAAATGTGGTTGAGCACTAGACTTCTTTGGCACCCTTGCGTCCTAGGATAGGCGATGTTTCTTGAGCTGATGAGGTGATGAGGTAGCTGCTGCTACCAACGGCCTTTACTCTGCGCGGCATAGTCGGGTACCACTCGGTCGAGACGTTGCACATGGCGCGCGCCAAATAACTCGCGGGCAGGTGACCAACGTTGATGGCGATGTGACTGAGAATGAATAGACCGTCCGTGCCGAGCAACTCGAGGTACCGATCCACCTGTCGCTCGTCCACGAGCACGTCCTGCACCGGACTTCTCGCTTCCTGCAATAGTATTCACTGCTTTTGGCAATAGTCCAATTTTACCGTACTTCGGCGTCGCTTGGATCGGTCGATTTCATATACTTGCGTACGAGACGAACAGTGGCTTGGTGAAAGCAAAGTGAATGCGCCCAGAAGATTGCGTTCGCCGCGCAAACCACGCCCACAAACGCCATCCAGAACCATAAGAACAAAAAGATCTTCTCATAGTAGACGTTGAGTGTGAGCACGCACAGTACTGTATCCAGCTGCAAACGTATGATTAAAATTCTCGGCAAGCAAGAAACGGTCGAGGGAATTAAGTAAAACACACATGACGGGAAGTTCAGTTGAACATGTACCGCTGTTACGAATTCAGTTAGTAATGAATTTTTGGTTAAAACAATAGGATGAATCGACAAAGAAAGATGATTATGCTCTACAGTAATGCTCAACTGCAAAAAATGTAAACGCAATTCTTCCTGAATATACTTTTGTTCGCTTGATGCTCGTCGCACTCGAACGAATAATTTATCAGACAATAAATGCAGTTGAATTGCGCGTGTATCAACCGTATCATTGCAGGCCGAAACTTTGATTTCTTACTGATCGGATAATTACGACTATAAGTTCCACAGCTACTATAATCTACATAACTGCGCTTACTTGTACGGAAGCGGGTCGGCGATGCGAGAAGTCGCAGTGAGTGATGCGAGGAAAGTGACCGCTGAACTGCCAGTCGATGCCGCTGAACAGATCTGCGATGATGCCAATGCCCCAGAGAGCGTAGGAGTGCGACTGGAGGAAGCGATTCAACCACCACCACTGAATCCAGGCATTTCCCGCCTGAACGACGTTTGCCGCAACATAGCACATGGGTAGAAGGCGGGAGGAGAAACCGCTTCTAGTTCGATACAATCGTATGGAATCCCAAACAAATGGGGCGGCGAATTTTTCGAACTTCTCCTGTCGACCTTAACGTAATTGTTATTGAGAATGGTCTTACGATATAGGCTCGATTCGTAATACCTTGAAACGATGGTTGATCTGCTTGCACTTTGATCCAGACTGCGTCTACGTGGCGCACGATGCCGGCCAAGTCGACGCCGCACACTCCGCAGAGACAGCGCCAGAAGAAGCGCGGCAAATAGAAGAGCAGCGCTTGCAGGCCGAATACGTAAGGCACCTGAAAGCCGCCAGTTTCTTTTTATACCACCAATTCACACAGTTTCTTGCTCAAGATTCCTTCGGCCATTAGCTCCATAACATCACTTGATCCCCAATTATACGGTGCAGTGATTAGCTATGTATTAATTATGGCACCACTAAACTGAAAATAAACAACGTTCCATAGCAGTCTTGAACCCCGTGTGCCATAGGCTTTTGAGCGCGGACCTTCGGCGCATCGTTCAAATCGTTCTACATAGTCTAAATATTTTGATTCTGTTATAATTGGCTGTCGGTGGAAGCTCTGTCTTAGAGGAATCTTGAGCGCCGATTCAATTTACACCCCCACCGACTACTCACCCATTGGTAATAGTTGATCGGCACTTGACGACGCATGTCTTCATCCCACGCCAATGGCTTGTTCATCGGTACAAAGTAGGTGCCATGTACGTAACAATAGTAATTCACAAAGTCCACCCATTGCTTTGTGAACTGCGCCGGCGCCCAACACGTGATCGGCTCGCCCCAGTAATGGGTGCTTAGCAAAATAGCGGCCAGAATAGTCAAGATTGACACCGTCAGGCGGGCGCTTAGACGATCGGCAAAGTCGCCATTGGGCTGCCGAAAGAACCTCCCAATGAGACCATTTACCGACGATATGGCATCAAAAGGGTTGCCCATGATTGGCTACTTGTGTATCGGCCGTTGCACAGTTGACAGAAGCTGATGTGATGATGCACGGGCGGCTGGGTTTCGGATGGCCACTGGCCCGCGGCGGAAGAGCGTCAATCAGCAGCAGTGGAGATTGAATTTTACGCTCTTAGTCATTTATGGGTGTACTAGCGGACGATAATTGCGTTAACGAAACCGACCAGAGAGGTACATTGACTTTACGAGCGACTGGCGGAGTTGTCGCGAGCGATCGTGCAAGAAGAAGCGAGCAAGTACAGAAAACAAACAGATCGACGGGACAAGATCAACACCGCCACTCGAAGGCTCCGCCACCTGGAGTGGCCCGAAACAGATGCGCCTCCCCGATCTGTCGCTTTTCATTGCGCTCCTCCCACAAAGCGGCTTATTGGTGTGCAGGACACGCGTCTGACCACCTCAAAAGCGCGCGTCTCGACACCAGATCATCGCCGACTGCAAACAGTGTCGCCCATTATCTCGGCACACGACAAAAAGCGTCGCATCCCAACAGGTGCGACCGTCATTACGAAGCGACCACAGCCGGCACTTAGGAGCGTCAGCCGGCACCACTCTTGTAACGAGCGCGGGTGGCCCTCCAGCCAGCGTAATATCCGATACGTGACCGTGTTCTCTGGCGAAACTTCCGCCGGCCGACGTCCGGCGTTGTTCTCGATCCACGGACTGGCTCCGTAGGCCAAGAGCAGTAGGGTCAAAGTCTCGTTCGACGAATGCCTTTCTACTGCGTAATGCAGAGGTGTTCGATGGTTCATGCGGGCGTTCACGTTGGCCCCTGCGAATTCGATCGACACCATTTCGCCATCATCGACAGTCATTGCGTTGCATTTCCGCACTCACCAGCATCGAGCAACACTTTTGCGACCGCCGCATGGCCGAAATAGCAAGCGCAATGTAGCGGAGTGCCGTAGTTACAGTCGGACATTTCCAGCTTACTGCCGAACGCTACTAACAGTGTACAGCACTCGGTCGATCCTGAAAGTCAAGGAAAGATATGCGTGCAATTCGCGAATTGGGAACGGACCACAAGCGGCTGCTTCGTGAAGCGCCGAGGTGATTTGGCATGAAGGATTGACTTGGGCGCCGCCCTCGAGAAGTAGGCGAACGATTTGATCGTGTCCCGCGCTGCATGCGGAATTCAACGCAGTTGCTCCATCAATTGTACGTGTGTGAGGCTAAAGTGATTGTTAAATAGACGTGTTATGCATCGCATTTCTATACTAATACACTTGCGCCGAGATCGAGCAGCAGACGGACGGCGTCGCAGTTGCCGTAAGAGGCGGCTGTATGCAGCGCTGTGCGGCCGTCGTAGTCGCTGCCAATGTGGATGGACGGATCGCGACGAATCAGACTCTCAATGGTCTCCAGATCGCTCGTCCTCGCCGCAATCAACAGCGATCGAACACTTTCGTCGGTCATCGATACCTTCGTTGACTGTCGGGGCGCGAACAGAAGTAGACAAACAGCAGAAGCACGCAATCGCGGTCTTCATTTGGATTCGCGGCGCAGCCCCGCTCGTGACGTCATACTGTAAATGCTCAGTCCCGAACGACGGCTGTCTCGTTTTCGCGCGCGCAGGTTCAAAGCGGCGGCTGCGAACCCATCTCCAATTGTCGCATAGAGGCGAAATCTCTTTTATTCGCTCGTCAATTTTTGATCCCTGGATGATGCCGGGATCGATAAATTAGTACTAAGGATCGCTTTGACAACGTATTCTGCCGCTTGCTGTTGTCGAGCATATGACAACTCAAATCAGCAGTCGACCGCAAGAGCTTCAGTAATCTATGGTCGGAGTTGAGCGCTCGAGTAGTGAGTGTAATTGACCGGCAAATTATTTACTTCTTGTGTTGCAAAGAAATTCGCTCAGTTGACCGGAAATACAGAGAGGGAGGCTGTAAATGATAAGTACTAAATGCTAGGTAGTTTTGAAAAGTATAATTTATAATTGTGCTCAAATTCGTTGAAGCGAAGACGCTGAGTGACAGCGCGTACCTGAACGTTTACGGGGAGTAATTGGGGTTGGACGCGATTGGCGAATCCGATTTGAGTGTTATCAATAATGCAATGGGTCTCGTTCCCTTGGGCACTCAGGTAGAAGACGCAGGCTAGTTGTGCTTTTATCCACGTATTTACTTCACCGCAGTCTCACCGCCTTAATTTCCGCTCGAGCACCGACGGGCTCGCCCCTCACACACCCACCACAATCTGCTTCTCTTCTTCGTCGGGCGACAGTCGTCTGCTCCCACCAGTATGAACATTTTTACTCTTCTACTCCGGCGGACTCGAATATTGCGTGCTAGATCTCTGGTCTGCTAATCCATATTATCATGTTAGGGTGAAACTGAGAACAATTCTTATATATATATGTGTATAAATGTCCTAGTAAGATTGACAATCTTGACAGATCTATGACCATAAGAGATCGACACGCGCTTAGAATAAACTCCATCGTCGAGGATTGCGACTTAAACCCAAGCCTAAGTCCTTAGATAGAGCAGATGAATGATGGGGGCCGTTTATGAGTGTATTTGCGGCGATCGTGATTGACGATCTTGCTGCGAAATGTTGACTGAAAACGATCGTGCTAGGTTCGCCGACTGAAAATGACCCCAATACGTTCTGCTAGACAGATCATAGTCCTATACTTTAAGCGGTCTCAACGGCCTTTATGATCCCTCATTCAATACTTTGAACCGAAAACAATGGTTTTATTGAAATGACTGAAATGCAATTAAGAGAGCGACGTAATATAAGAGCGATGTTTTGTCTCGTAGTGCGTATAGGACCATTTCATTGAGATTGCGGCTGTCTGAGCGATTTTCATTCCATAAACCAACAGGGAGCGTTTGGAGTAATTGTAGAAGCTTAAGTAAAACACCCTGTCCGTCATACAATCAATGGTAGTGTTAATTGATGGATACAGTTGGTAGGCTTGTGAAATATGGGCGCGTGGACGGCGCCAGTCGAATAGCTATCGAGGAACCTTTATAGCTACCAGCGGGGCCCAGATCGCGTTCAATGTCGAGGAGGAAGCGATTTCTATTTGAACGCTGCGGATGTTGAGAGTGTCCGTCAGTCTGATTTGTGATTTGCGAACGGTTGAACAGCACTACCGCCTGTCCGGGCGCCGACGTTCCGTCCAACCCCAATTACCCGAACGCCAACGCTCAATGGCTCTTTGGGCGAATAAACAGTGGAGCGCGCGCGTTGAATAACCTCTCCAGCACGGCTGAACCTCGACCGTTAATTGAGCTAGCCGGTAGAAGACAGGAAGGGAAAAGAAGCGCTCGAATGGCTGGTCGGCGATCAGATTTGTGCGCCGCCATTGTTGTGCCCATCTCCGATGCGCCACCACCACCAATCCGATTTCTCCCGCGACCAATCAGACCCTCCTTCGCCTCAAAAATCGTCGTACAATCAATTGTGCGCTTCGCTCGTCGACTTGGCCGGCGGCAAAAAGCGACGGCATTCGACGCGTTCCTAGGGGCGACGGAGATTCTATCTTAGGCGCGTCTTCGTTGTTGTGTTCCCGTGCCGGCGGTTGCGAGCTCGCTACCGTGACCGAGAGTGCTTCATCATGTTGTCTGTTTGCAGTTGAACTTGCTTCGACATGCATCACTGCGCGGGCACGCTGCTGGTCGTCTGTGTGGTCGTCGCAGTCGTTCGGTGCCAACAGTCCCAGCAGGACGCCGCCGCCGCCGCCAATTCCGATTCCAAAGAGTTGTCCGCCTTGGTCGCCGTCTGCCAGCGCTATCCTCAACTGGAAGTGTGTGCTGATATTGTGAATAACGCGGGCGCCGATGACGACGATGAAAACGGTAAGTGCACTAACTGCTGCCAAGTTGAATGTACAGGTGGTTTTGTGATTAACTTGGTGCATGCGACGACCATGTATAGATCGTAATAATAGGTTTGCGTGGCACAGGCATCGTTTTATCAGAAAAATGGGTTCTTTCAGCGGCGATCGTGCGATCGCTGACGCCATTCGGGGCGGAGAGCGGGGGTGGGGGCGAAGCAAACGAGGCGGAGAAAAATTGGGCATTCTATTTCAGCAGTGGAGAAGCGCAAGGGAAGCTTCATTCGTCTCGGAAAACGAAAGGGTTCGTTTATTCGGTTGGGCAAGCGTAAGGGCTCGTTCATCAGGCTGGGATGAAGCGCCCACCCCAGCAGCAACGCCGCGCACTGATTCATCGTGTCCCCAGATTCTCTACAGACTCTTACCACATTTCGCAGTTCACTCTCTCGTTCGTTACACGGTCAGCTGTAGCTAATAGTGCGTCAAAATGCTGTGCAAATAAAAAGAAGACCGTTAATGTGCTTTTTGCTTTGGATCATCACAGGAACACGGGAAACAAGCCCCTCTCCCGCAGGTACAAGCCTCGAGTGGGCCCTAGTAACCGGTTAAGCTTCTTAAATCCATGATCCTCACAACGGTTGCAGTTGCGATTGCGGAAGTGCGCCGACTGGACATATGTGACGTAGTAGGAGTAATCATGCACGTCAAAATAGACCAATCACTGCACTCCCACTAAATCGCAGCATTTACAACTGGCGCTAGTTATGACGTCAAAAATAATACCTTACCTGATTCTGACATTTCATATCGCTAAAATTAATTTCGTACTCGGACTTTTGACCTGACACATTATCATATTGTCCTCTAATTTCCGGCCGGAAGTTGAAATTAATATCCGACTCTGTNAGATCGCTAAAATTAATTTTGTACTCGGACTTTTGACCTGACACATTATCATATTGTCCTCTAATTTCCGGCCGGAAGTTGAAATTAATATCCGACTCTGTCATCCATCAGTTGCATTCACGCAACTATTGAAATCGATAAAATTATTTCCGACTCTGAACCTATCGTCAGGACAAAAACTGAAATTACTGATGCGTGACTACTTGTGATTACAACACAAATTTATAAGAAAAAACTAGCCAGGTGGAATGAGAGGTAGAGTGGGTCGAGACAAACATGGGGCATCCTCTCCACCTGCGCATCACGAGACTCCTTTCTCCCACCTGCCCTTTGCAAGAAGTGCTCTTGTTTTGCTCCATGCACGCAAATAACATCCACTCGCGGCTGTTGTCCGCAGCACGCAAGAGGAACCGCCGATCGTTCAATGAGTCCAATTGTTTATTATTCATCAGTCGATTGGAGATTATTAATGCGCATTACTCTCACGACGGACACATACATAGCGATACTGTTTGAGCGGTCGAATACTGCGTGCGCGCAGAGAGGCCAATCGATGCAGTGATCACATTGACATTCAATGCGTTTGCTAAGAAGCACTCTTCTTCGCAAACCGCTCGATATCATCCAAACTCATTTTCCTCGCTGCCGACCGCAAAGTCTGAAACGCATCAAAATTGATTAAAATAGTAGAAAGGAAATAGTCGAACCAACTGACGCACCATCTGAAAACTACGAATAATCTTCTGACAATCGGCGGCGGCGAAATGGGGACGAAGGAAGATTTGCAATTCCGATACAAGGGCGGACGACACTGGATCGTCGGCTGTCGCAGTCGCCGTCTTGCTCAGGACAAGGTTGATTTTGCCGCCATCTTTGATTCCATACGATTCAAGCGTACATTCATCTAACATAATGCGCATTAGTCTACGAGGAACTTCTCAAGCGTCGAAAATACTTTAATAACTTCCGTATTGTGTGATGCAAAAGCGAAAACATAAATAATGCACTTATTGGTTGGTGCATGGCAATTCCGCCTACGCGTGGGATTTTCGCAGGTTGGCACCATATGTGCGAAACAATTATTGATATCAATGAAGATTAATGATAATTGTGTTCGTGATCACAAAGCAAATAAAATTTTATGATTATTCAAATTGTAGATGCAATTAATTCTTGGCTCTTATCTTCCTACACATTGTTACTTGAATAAGCACAGAAACCTAATCAAGGAAGCTTTTGAGGGTATTTTGGCTATTTTAAGTGTACATCGCACTTGTTCGAGTTTACCTAATTCATTATATACTCGAACAAGTCAGCGCCTAGTGAATGAAATTTGTACGCAACATACTGCATGAACGAGTAAAGCCTGTACCATTTCTACTTTAATATAGACATTTACTTTCAATGCAAAGAGGGACATTTTTCATATTAATTTGACTAGGAAAATATCCTGTTTGATCAAGAAAAGTGTCCCCTTTTCATTGGAAAGTGTCCTTATTAAAATGTAATATTACCACTAAGCGGCCGTCCACTGAACATCAACTTTTGCGCAGAGACGGGCGCGCCTCCAAACAATTCTGATACTCGATTTTTCAGCTCTACAACGGTGCTGGTCGAATCTACCTGAAAAGACAAGAAAATGATCACAATATTAACTCTGTCATAAGCTTCTTACCGCAATTGTTTCTTCATTTTTGCCACCTATCAGTTTGACGACAACGTTTAATCGTGTCATTTGAATTTTCAACACTTTCTTGATGACAAGAAGAGGTCAATATTTATTCGCTGATTCAAAATCCTTTTGAATACTACGAGCTCGGGATGAAGGCACAAAATTAAAACGAATCGGAAAGCTAAAAAAACCGATGCGCGACGTGTCGAACATCGATTCTTGTTCGCAGTTGAAATGTTACTGTAGCTGCGGCAAGCATTCTGTTTAAGACCTGCAACCTCTTAAGATTTTTGGGACCGTTTTTAGCGGTTTTCCTTACTTGACACGATCTGGGGTCGAATCCGGAACGACCAATGCTTTCACTTTTTCAACTTTTGCTTTTTCACAGCCAAATAATCATGTGTAAAGGTCAAATTGTATATAAGCTATAAAACTGCAAACATTTTGTAGGTGAAGCCTTTATATCTTTCAAATATTTCCCTGTTTGATGAATGTAAGTGATAGGAATCATTTTCGTAGCAGATAGGGTTTAAAAAATAATTTTTGCAGTATAGAGAAATATGATGATGCAGTGAAGGTTTGAGAATAAATTGTTTACTGCTTACCCTCTGTTGCTTGTTAATGCTGATGTTAACAGTTCGATTTTGTTGACGCGCAGCTAATGGCGACTATGCGACACTTTTGAACACACTAAAACGCGCTTTAATACTTACTCCCGCTATGAGTAAAATCAGATATATAGCACGGCACGCAGCAGTGGAAGAATAAGTTCACGACATAGACAGTTATAAGTGTATTCACATTGAACAAATAATGATTAACAAGAAATAAATAATCCTAAGCATTAACGAAAATAAGTCTCATTCGAAAAACATTTGATCAGTGTAGTACAAGAGTCGTTCAAGCGACGTAACCAGATATTTCATGTGTCAATAATAAATACTGCTCTTATTTTTGACAAAGCGCCACTAAAGAAACTGTCGCAGAATGTGGCAGTACATACAGACGAGCCAGTAAAATAGATCTACGATTGCAAGAATATCAAGTCCAATCCATAAACCTAGAATGTCACCAAACTGGCTAAAAAATTCGGTCATTGTGTACTTGTTTACTTCTTTATAACTCAGATATTCAAATGAGATAAGTGTGAGATTTGCTATAGCCACAGTTAAGTTAATCGGTTGTCCGTTCAGATTTGGTATAACTTTAAAGCTGATGCGTGTGCAATGTGGATTGCAGCTTAACTCGCAGAGATCCGCGTCATTACTAACCAAGAATATCGCGCATCTTTCATAGTCGATTAAATGGCACCGAGTTAAATTAGTATTCGACCAAATAGCCGGGGAGCATTTGCAGAGGCGCTCAATTATCTTCTGTTGGCATTCGTCTTGACATGTGTCCATAGATTTGCTCTCGGAGCAACGCCGTTCACCGGAGCTCACCGGCATTGCTTCGTATATCTCGGAAATGTCCAGTTCTGCTGAGTAAGATTTACCAAAGGAAAGAGTCAAAAAAGGATAAGTAGCTCCGTCTTCCTTGCTGTTGTCAAACTGCTCTCTGTTTACGTCACGCCCGCTAAAATCAATAGTTATAGGTCTTTCATTGCAAGAGTTCTGTAGATTTGGTAGCGATCCTCTATTAACATAAATGTGAACATAATCCGATTTCGAGCTGAACGTCACTGTGTCTAGGGGCAGCTTGTAACAGATCTTTTCCTCGCCGATGAATGTCGTATCAGTTATATTCAGAATTGTTTCATTCCATCCTTCGTCGGCCACCTTCATGAAGACGGCTTCAATTTTATAAATATTTCTAATTTTCTGTCCCAGATTTTGCTTTAATTCAAGAATACTAATATTTAAGTGATCAATCAATTCATCTAGTTCCATCAAGGATGTGAAATTGTTATTAAACATTGTATTTCTTTGCTCATTTAATGTACAATTATGATCGTCAGGGAGCAAAGATACAATAAACTTCTGGTTGCCATGCCTTTCGACTGTATCGTAAATGATTAAATATTCATATGTCCACTGAATTAGCCACATGGGCCAAAGTTCTCTGAAAAATTCTTCCTTGTCATAAAACGAATTAAAGTAAAGATTTCTTGTCAAACTGGTGTTTTTTTCAAACTGGCTGATATCTGTGTCGTTTAGAAATTCAACGGCGTCCAATGGCATGCATATTGTCGAAGATGGTAATTTGATTGTGCCAGTCATTATCAAATCGACAAGGCATTTAGGTTCGCCAGTATTGAACGAAGAAAAGAGAGCACTGCCCTGGCTCACCGTTGCGTAAAGGCCAATCATGTAGCCAATTTTCAATAGAATATTTTTCCCAATTTCATTCATTTTAATTTTTTTCTTCACCGTGCAAATATTCAGAACATGTAATTGTCGATATAGTTCAGAAACCAATTGCGCAATTCCTGAATTTTTTATTTTTTCCAAGTTTTTCAACAATATTGGACTCTCAGCAAATCTTGTTTTCTTTAAGATAAAACCAAAGCACAATGTTGCTGCTGTTACCGAAACTTGGTAAAAGCTGAAGATATTAAAGCCCAGTAAAATTCCAAGTGTCCCTCCTATCTGAATAACGTATGAGACACCTAATTGCGCCAAGGAAAGATTACCAAAATTTAAAAAAATAATTCACTCAGTTATCGCTTCGATCTATTTCAACCCGCAACGAAATAAAGAAATTGATAACATTTATAGAGTATTTTTGAACCACATTTTTTAGGCAATAAAAGTTGTTAATGCTACCGCTTTTTTAAATAATTTTTTACTACTTTCTGCTACACATCCTTAAAGCTCTTTGATATTATGGCGCAACTAGGAGTCTAGCTAAACCTTAATCAACATTTCGCTGAACGGGAATATCGGCTTTTCTTCAATCGATGCGTATATGCCGTCTTTTACACTGAATCGAATTACGGCGTTCATGTATCCATCGGAAAGATATTGCCTAGACAAATCGCTTTGAAAATATTTTGCAGTGCAAAATGGTAAACAAGAACTTCTGCAGTCGAGATCGTCGTTTGCATTAAAATTCAAGCAACCGATATAACGATCAAATGTACATTCGTTTAAACCAGAAGTCGGCGGAATCATCGCTGTCCAATATGTTGGCGAACATTTACATAATTTTTCTATAAGTTCGATGCGACATTGAGCACGACAGTACGATGGGGTTGTATTCGGCGAGCAGGATTGCTCACCATTCGCCGTCGACCGACTTGTGTGAAGGCTGTCAACACTGATTAATGTTCTTGTTATTGCCCCATAATTAAATTCAAAGTAGGTGGAATCAAAAACGGCTAATTTACTAGACGTAATGTCGAAGTGCGCGCTTTTTGGTTCTAGTAAATAATCCGAGAAAAGTATGTAATTGTACCAGAGATAAAAAATATGCGGATACGATGTTCTGTTTACTGAAACCTCCAGCACATCATCTGGATCAGTAAAGTTGACTTCATAAGACAGACTGTAGCAAAATAATTGATCGGTGATGGCTGAGGTATAAAAAGAAGTCTTATTGGCGATATCAATTGTTCCATTAATGTTCGTGAAGCTGATCTTCAATTCAGCCATGCGAGCTAGTTCAGCTCCCAGTTTTTGTCGCAGTTCGTTCGCTGTTACATTCCATTCCAAAAGCTTAGGCAGAAGGATGTCGTTTACTGAGGTTTCAATTTCATTTCTTAATGGGGTTAAGCAAGCTAAAATATGTAAGTGAGAAGGATTATTTTGTTTGCAATTTTTAATTACACTTTTCAATGAATCACGCTAATATTCTTCTGGTCATAAAGGAACCATGATGAAATTGAAATGATTAAACTTGGTCGTCAAAAGTTGTTTGATTCTGCCCTAAGATTTCAAAAAAACTTTGATTTTGATGTTTGCATCATTATTGTGAAGAAAAAGTGATTCCGAAGACCGAAAAATAATGTTGAAACTCATTACTAAATTTTACTGATTTTTGTCATTGCCAAAATTACCGCTGAAATTCTTCCATTAAATTTCAAATTTTACCTTAAACTTCAAACGTTCCTGCTAATAAAAACATCTGAATTCAAACGGTCATATCCATCCTGATCTGTAGTATTAATGGGGTCCGTCCATGATGCGTACAAATTCATGTGTTCAATTAACGTTCTTAGTTTTTCTGAGCAGAAATAATCATATACTGCATATTTCTATCGCTGCAAATTAATTCAAAATATCAGTCGCGTCTTGGGACGGCCCCTCCTTCATTTTAAACAATTTAATCACCTATAGTCTGTCTAATACATGGCCCAAGTAGCTCAAATTAATTGAGCGCCGTCTTCCTCCTTTCGCTGCCTCCCCCCTTGCTGTAAGAAGCTGACTGTACACTTATTAGAAGAATGCGTGTCCCAAATTAAAATAAATGCCAATCGCTCTTGATTGTTCCAAAATATTGCTTTTGTTGTGCAGTAAAAGTACAGAGCGCCTTATCTGATAAAATAATATAAAAGTGTGCGATTGTACTCTATCATAGTTTAAGCACGATACGTGTGGTAAATAATTTGCTTCACGTTGCCTATAACTTACCAGCTGAAGAGTTAAGTTGGCTCTCGTACTCAGAAATAAAACTGATATGATCGCTCTTAGTTTCAGAAGCGGCAAGAATACTAAAATACAAAAGTCCAACGTAAACAAGCTGCACAGGCCAATCTTCTCCATTTGCAATTTGAATAAACGATGCTCTAGTAACATTTGACTGACCGAAGTAATTCATTAAAGCTTTAGAAATGTTGTCATTTCTTTCATAATATCGAATATTGCTGTAAGAAATACAAATCGATGGTGGCGGCATTGTTACTGTTCGATATTTGATAAGTGAAGGAATATAAATTGCTTCGTCTTCCAGGTGCAACTTGATTAACTCAACGCACCATAAAGTCGTGAACACGCTACCAACTAAGTAAATTGCTGTCCAAAACAGTTTTTCAACAAGTTGGAGAAACAAGGCTCGTTTGTTTGCAGGAACGTCGCCATTTAAGAATAAGGCGAGCAATTTCTGATGAAACCAACTTCTACCTCTAGAATTGTTGGCATGTGCAGTAGATCCATGCTGAACTGCGTCAACATTGTGAGTTATATTCACTTTTTGATTCCGCAGAGACCTGTCATGAGCATTAGTATTCTCGGTTTTATCATCTGATACCGCGCTGTCCACTCTGTTATTCTTTGAACGCTTTCTTCTCTTCTGCAAATGTTTCTCTTTCAGTGCGCTACACTCTCCTTTCTTCCTTGATGTTCGTTGCTTTTCACTTTCACTTATTTGGCGAATGCTTGTCCCATCAATCTCAGTTTCATTTGCTTTGATCTTTTTCTGGTGTCCGTCTACGTAGTTTTTCATTCCATTTGACGATGATATTCCATTTTCAACGATTATCTCTCCATGCTCGATGTTGGCCCTTTTCTCTTGCTTGTCTTCGTTAGAATTGTGAGCGTTTCTCAGTAAAATCTTCTTGATCAGTTTCGTTATCAGCTTGACAATGAATTCAATGATGATCACAAAATCGAGTCCCAGCCAGATTCCAAGGGCGCCTCCCAACGCTCCAATGAACTCTTCGAAGCTGTTCCATGTGAGTACCTGCTCAATAATGACATAATCAAATGTTTTGAGACTTATCCGTACAAAGGCAAGATCATAACTTTCTATTTCTGAACTATACTCGTAGTGCCATTGTTCGCATAAAGGCACACATTTATTTGTGCACAAATAGGTCGCATTCTCTGCATACTTGTTCAGACAGGTTGAGTAATCATCAACTGTGCAATTGCGATAACTCGATGTATCTGCTGAAACGATTATAAAGTATAAGAATGTACCATATGGTTACAAGAAACGAGAAATGAAAAAGAATTACTCCTTGACAATTTTATTCTTACCTGTCAAATTGAATGTGGTTGGCGAACAATGACAATTCGCCCTGATCCATCCTCTGAGACACTTGTTTTCACACTCTTCTCGGGTAGTATCTGATGAGCATTGGACGTCGCCTTTCACATATGGCAGCTTTCGATAAAGCGCCTTTACGCCTATGTTTATGTAAATTGCTGCTTCGTTAAGAAAACGATTGTAATAATGAGCATGTGTTTCGTTTCGCGTTGTCGCTCGTCGCGGTGTACTTCTGCTTTCAGTGCCTACGTCGATTGCAAATTCTTGGCACCATTTCTGTTTCTTGTAGTCATCGTGCAGCTCCAAGTCCATGTATTCTGTCGTACCTAATTGTCGCAGATAATTTTTGTATCCAATCAAGCGAAAGCAAATTGTATCCATGCCGATAAACGAAATTTTGCTTCCAGCGATACATTCCGCCTCACCCCTATCTCCCTGATCTAGGTTAAGAAGGCGATTTTGATAGTTCTTCTCTGGCATAGAGCAAAATTTTCCATCAAAAACGCTTTTCAGTTGCTCGAGAGTGATGTTATAGCGTTCAATATTCGGCACGAGAACTTTCTTCACTGCAATCCAGTCATCACTTTCTTCCGAGTGGAAGGTAGAAATTTGCGTGAGGCCCGGCTCCCACGCCCGTTCCGCTTCATATATCATGGCGAGATATTTGAGCAGAGACAAATAGATTTCATCATCGTAAATCCCAATTTCATCAACTTCAAATATGCCTTCAGGTGAAACAGTTTTTTCAAAAAATAGAGACCAAGCTGACAAATAATCAAAACTTGATGAAGATGAAATGTTGAACAGCTCTGATATATTCATTTTCAAACAAATTGTCATGTTCGGAAGCTGAAAGGAAGGATGTGATTGTGTGTAATATTCATTCTATAGTTCATTCTGCAATAGGAGCAGAGTAGATTTACCAGTGAACGATAAAAGCGCGCGCTCACCACTGATCTGCGACCAAGCCTTTTCAGAACAATGGCAACTCTCTGATTTGTACATAACTAAAGGCTACTTCTGCTCACCAACGGCCTTTAAGCAAACTGCTCTTACCATTTATAGGCTCATAAATCTTATACTTACTTGGTCAATATTTCTTTATGGACCTTGGTTGATGAGCTATGCTGTTATTAATACATTCACGACCGCGCGTGTATTCGGAAAACTGTCGCTTGGGACCGCGGCGTTTTTTTACACAGCGCGTGTGTGCTGATTTGATGATTGATTTGATGATGAAAAATGATGATTTTCATCTTCTATACAAGCACTGCATCATCGTGCATAACCGATCGATCATGCACACAGTCCGAAATGGCAGTCACCGCGTGCATGACCGGTCATGCACATTGTCGTGAATGTGTTAATGAAAGAAAAGAAACACTGTATTAAATATAGAGAACCAAAGGCTGATTGAATCACCCTCGTACCCTATTAAACTTATTGATACGCTAATAGATCAAAACTGTACTTACGTATGTGACATTGTTGTTGACAATGGCTTTCATATTCGTCGTCACTGGATTTTCGCAATACTTTTGTATCAGTTCGAACGTCGAAGTGATGGTCAAATAGCTGAACGCCAAATATACTGTTGCCCAAAATAAAGTCTTCACGGCCTGTTTTACAACATTTAAGGGCGTCAGTTTCTCAGGAAGTATATTATACTCTCTAATTAATTTGTTCAAATGGTTGCGTATCGTTTTTTTGTTGATGGCAGATGTCAATTTCTCTTGATGATGAGATTTTGATATGTCGGGCGATTTCAAGCTAATTAAATACGCTTTATACATCTCCGTTTAAATTTTGATTATTTTCTTGCACTACCAGCAGCGGATAAGTAAATTGCACTATCTAATAATGCCGATCAAAATATAACCGTCGTCTTGTTCATAAGCAGATAAGGCGTATTACGGTACAAACACACCTGTAGAAGTTTCGTCAGTTAACATCAATTCGCTGTGCAACTTCGGGAAGAGATGAAAAACGCATGCAATCGTCAGTTTTGCTACGCAGAACAGTAAACAGGGAGAGCTTTAATCAACGAGTTGCAAGCAATCGGAGGTTAAAGCAGTGAATTATAGTCAAATTTTATCTTCAAAACTTATCTGGTATAGCTTCAATCGCGCTCTAATTATGATTGAAAAATATGCGGGACACCTAACTGTGCAACACAAAACAAGTCACTTTGAACAAGAGTAGCACTCTGTAAACATCAAAGCGCCGCCGACAAAAATCCTAGCAGCAGTTAAACTTTCTGCGACTGTTTTAATTTTTCCAAAATTTCTTTAGTTACCGACTTACACCGCCTAGCCGCCGACAAGTACCCGCCTCTAGCTTTGGCTGGAAACTCAGACTGGTTTCCTCAAACGACACTGAGTGAGCAAGAATTAGCCGATAGTGTTTGAATGGAAAGTGCAGGCATACAGTGTAAACAGAATTAGCTTTTACAATATCTTGATTGGGAAGGATTCAGTCATTGGTCCTTCAATGTTTTTAATACAGCCCCCGACGAGACACCTTCTTGGAGTGATAAATGATGCTTAGACTTTTGAGGACTAAGGTTGAATGTCTCCCAAAGCTTTGCACTTGCCCCTTTTACGGTAGTAGACTGATGGATTCGGACAATCAGAGCCAGCGGCTTGAAGGGAGCTTCCTATTGTTTCAAATTACAGCATAATATGCGAAAGTGTGCAAGCTTTGGGAGATGGATACTCAAACTGACAAGCAAGATAATGTGCAGCTTATCAAGTCAAGCGTTTTGGGAAGTATAACTGTGTCTTACTCGGTGCTCGATTGACAAGTGTGGGTACATCTGAGCAATAACAGTAAATCTTAATCTAACTATGCATTGTAGAGTATCAATGGCCAGTCAGAAGTGCGACTGCCGTCTTTAGTGAGATATTTACGCCGACATATTATGTTACAATTAACCTTTTTTTCTTCTTTAGCCTTTGTACCGCTTTCGCAGTGTCGGCTTGTTGCTGGTGGGTTAGAAACCCGCCAGTAGGATAGCGACTGTAGAACATCCGTTCGGCCGTCGCATGCCTGTCACCGGGATGGTGGCTATGTGGAAACCACCGCAGCATAGCTGCTACCAATTCCCCGACCCACGGAGGGATGAGCACCTTGGTTGGGTGAGGGGCCACCCTCAGCGGGAATTGAACCCGCGTCCTCGAGACTGGTGAGTGATGGTTTTTTAGACCACTACACCAATCGGCCCACCAATTAACCTATTGACTTGACAATACAGCTTATGACTGTCCAAAAACACTCCAAAGAACAAAAAGTTTTATTCGATTTTTTAATCAAAAAATGAAGACTTACGGATTAATTATTCATTTTATCACTCGATTTTAACATGACGTGGACATACCTTCCGTAAATAAGCTAGTCGTATTATGTTGTTTGGCGCAATGGAAGGGGGCTTGTCTTGTCCAGTCAGTCTCGGTATGGTCGGACTCAATGTGATCAAAGTACTGTCAAGTCAGCTATATAAAGAGTTCTTCTCTTTGCGATTGCTAATTGACTGATCCGTTACTATACTTCAATGATTATCAATTCATAATCACCGATAAACGTGGTCGGTCATGAAGATTGTGAGCTGTCACTGGAAATAATATCAGCACGTCATTCCCCGAATGGTCGAGATCAGTCTGATCAAAAACATTGTGATGTCAGCTTTATTTCGAGAGGTTTCCTTTGCAAATGCAAATTTGTTGATCCGTTACAACTCGGTGCAATGATTTTCAATGGATTATGTCTGATAAGCATGGTCGGTCATTAGGACTGTGAGCCGATGGTAGAGGTGATGCATAAAATGTCTTCCTCAAATGCCACGTCAGACCTGTTTCGCAAATCTATCGTCATCACAACTGTTGCAATTAAAATCGCGGGTAGTATTCTGATCAATGAATTATGACGTCAGCGTTAAGAAATCTTCATATGGACGTCACAGCTGACAAATCGACGTGCATCCCACGACTGTAATCGCAAAAGTCATGAGAACATCAGTTTTATGGAATAGGGCGCCGATGTCACGCTGCTCAAAGTAACTTAAGAAAGATTGAACGAGTGATTCGGGGCGCGCTGCTGAAGCCGTCGTTGGCGATGATCACTGACCGCGGCATGGTCGTCGCTGACTATTTTGCAGAAGTAGCACGAGCGCCAACAAAAAGCGCCATTTTCATCGCTCTTTTGCACACAGTAGGTATGTTATGACACTGATGCAGAGTTATTCGCTACTGACGTTTTACCGAAATCCGCACAGTTCACGTCACAAAACACACACCACAATCGCTTAAATATTTTTGATGATAAAATTTGATCTTTGGGCGATAAATGAGACTGAGGAGTGTATGAGGGGTTAACGCATGGAGGACAATTTGGGACTCGGAGTGGCGCTGCCAAAAGTGAGCAGTCTCTGACGTGTTTCGTCGTGATCGGCAAAGGGGACGTCGAGACTGTTGCCCCAGGTCTCGGGGATATTGTCATACTGGCCGCTGAAGCGGGGACTGTCGACTCGAACGGAGAGCGGGACATCCTCGGGCTGTAATGAGGACTTGCTCTTGTTCACCGACGGCGTCCGCGAACGGATGTACGAGGGACTCATGTCGATCCGACCGCGCTGCTCTATCTCCTCTGCCGCCTCTTCCAGCATGATATCGATGTTCGCGTTCAGACGCATCACCTGGTCTTCGCTGACCCCCAACTCTCGCCCCACCGATCGCACTAGGTCGTTGATAGTGAACAGCTTCGAACCCAGCCACAGCTTCGCCGACTTTGCCCCCTCGATCGGCCGTCCCACGTAGTGGATGCGATGGAAGCCCGCCGCCAGTACCTAAAGAGGACATCAGTCAAGCAGAGAGTCCCTCCTCATCTCCATCCTACCTCAACTGTCAGTGTCGTCAGCGACAGACCGACGAATATATAAATCATCGTTGGGATGACGAAATCAGAATTGCCTGGAACTATGTCGCCGAAACCTGAAACGCTCTTTTGAATGAACGAAAGAGCGAATGATGCAACGGACAATGTACCCACGGTTGTGATTGATATGAAAGCAAAGTAGCAGCCTTCGACCCAATCCAAGTCCTGAAAAGCCGATTTAATCTTTCAAAATTATGATAGTGTCTGTGACGATAGATCAAGAGGTATATAGTGTGACATTTAGTCGAAAAAAACAAAGCGTGGTCAATTAGTTCCTTCAGTTCTGTTTCCCATTTAAAAAGGGAAGACAAAAGTGTCATTATTAATGTGGAAATAGTGTATGTCCCCAATCCAGCCGATCATAGCCTCAAAACTCAAAAAGTCCGTGCACATGGCCATGCACACACCTCCCACTGGGGCAAAAGGAAAGCGCCGAGCGCTATGTAGCCGACGAAGGCGATGAGCAGCAGAGGAGCGGTGACAAAGAGCGACGCCTCTGCGATCTCCTCGTGTTCCTTTTTACTCGACCAGCAGCAGCACGACCGTCGTCGTATCCACAGAAGCAATGACCAGAAACCTTCCCAAATGAATTTACCAATATCTGCCACTGTTATCATGAATAGCGGAATGCCTATCATTGTATAGAGAATGCAGAATAGACGACCTTCCGTCGTCTCCGGTGTCAAGTGTCCGTAACCAATCGTCGATACCGCCGTAAAGGCGAACAATATTCCTGACAACAGGTGGTCCCACTCTTCCAAGTTGACTGATTCGTTCCGAGAAACGTTCTGATTGATTGCATCGCTACTATTCAATGATTGAATAAAGTTGGCCGTAGAAACATTGATTTCATTTGAAATTTCAACAATCGGTGGCACGATTTCCATTATCGGTTGCACGAATAATTCCAAACTGCTGTTTGTAGTATTATTCCTGGCTAGGATGAGATCGTCGTAACTTTCATATTCCGAGTCGTGTGGGACAGTCGGCTTTTGTCCCTCGCCGGTCACGTCAAAACAGCTGATTTGGAGACGGAAGAGCAGCCGTTCCATCTCTGCTTCGATTTCCAGCGTGAGATTAGCAGGAAAATTTGTGCGCACAAACGCAAGAAAGCGTTCAATATCAGAGTTGGTATTGTTAATTAACAAGTGATCACTTTCTCCATTGGTGGTAGAGCGTCGGTTTTTCGTAAATTCCAAATGATCACTCTGTCCATTAATGGCGGAGCGTCGTCGATGTCGCGTGAATTCCAAATCATCACTTTGACCATTAATGGCGGAGCTTCGATTGCGTGTGAGTTCCAATCGCTGGAAGATGAACGCACCTCCGACAAGGTAGACGACGACGGCCGTGACAAGCACCACATGGGGTACGATTCGTTTACAGCGCGAGGACAACGAATTTGCAGAAGTCTTCGTTTTCTTCGTCGCCATTCCCGTAGTAAAATTGCTTGCAAGCTACTCCTTTTCTCCGACCCTCGATGCGACCACTTATACCAGCATCACCATAGGCTTCGTACTTGGTCGCGAAACGAGAGCTGATATGAAAGAATACGAGCCGTTTTCATCGGGGCGCTCGATTGGAATCCAAAGGCCGATTAAGACTGTTTGACTATTCCAATGGGGGCCATGCAATCGACGCACAGTTATCCGCGCCGATAATGGACGAGCGGCGGAAGTTGGCTCTCGCACGGAATGGATGTTAACGGCGATCGGAGCGACATGCTAAAGACTCGGGGAAGAGAACGCCTATTAAGAAGACGCTGAGTGACCTGAGTTGCTTGCCCGGGCGGTGGTGGCGTCATTTAGGAGACCGGCGTCACCAACAGACGACGCGGTCCGCATTCTCCCCTCCTTCTCTCGGCAGAACAACCAATGACAGCAGACTCGCACTTGGCCGCGCTGTGGACGAAGAAGCGATCGAAGAAACCAATCAGTGTTGAGAAAAGGATGACAAATGGCCGACATGCACGCCTGCTGCTAACATGCGCGTTACATCATAAACTGCGAGGGTTTAAACGGGCGCTCGGCGTGCCTTCTTAACGGCGGTAGACGGCAGTTGCCGGGAAGTGTGCGCGTCATTATTATTGAGCACGTTGATGGATCTCATCCGAGGCGCTTCGTGTTGCACTGCGATCGCTTAAAAAACACACTCGTTGAAGAACTGTTCACGCAATCCCGCCTGCTCGCCCTCTCCGCCACCACAGTCGAATGAATCGATTTCGTTCGCATCCAAAGTTATCTTCGAAATTTTCATTAAAGAATACAATGATTATCAGTTGTATTTTTGAAAAATGACTACTCTTACACTNACCAAAGGAGAGCTGCTGCAAAAGAACGTCGAAACTATTGCGAGCCGAGAAACTGAAGCGAACGTCGACACCAAAGTGCCGTGCAAGGGACCGAATGGACTTCGATACTGCGCACTGAAGTGCAGACAAGATAATCGAAATCGGTTGATATTCATCTACTAACTAGTTAGTTCTAATCGAGACCGATTTCTTTCAATTTCTCAGCGTGGTGCGTCCGACTTGTACGCCACAGCCGGAGGGCGACCAGTCTGAATGTCAATGCGGCGCCGAAGAGGGGGAAATTGAGGCCGGTCGAAGTGAGAACGGTGGCGTCATCCAGGCGCGAGACCAAAGCACCGCACCGTCGGCGGATCAAACTTTTCCCACATCCGCAGCGTGCGACATACTTCGCTGTGATTTCGAACAATTCGACTTGTGCGGGTGGAAGGATCTGAGTGGGTCTCGCGCCGATTTCCGTCGTTTGATCGTCGCTCAGCGCCGACCGGGCGGCACTTCATCCACTAGTATTCCGGACGCCGTGCACGGTGAGCAAAAATCACTGTACACCCCTAAAATTATAGGATTAATCACTTTCTCTACCGCAGGCCGACGATACGTGATCTCGAGATTAGGCGCAAATGGCAAGGTTGGTATGGTTGCCGAAGGCATAGAGCTTCGGGAACCGCTCGTCATGCGAATGGAAATTTTCCGCACTGCCGAGAATCTTGATGTCAAAGTCTGTTTGAACTCGATTGATAACTGTGTATCGAAAGAGAACAGCACGGCCGAGTGGCAACTGCGTACTTGGCAGGAAACCTACGTTTCGCTTCCTCAAGACACCTCCAAGGTAACTGTAATCAGCTGCCATTATGACACTATACAAACAAACTTCATCTCGCTTTCAGATATTTATTATTGGCGAGAATAACGGAACCGATTGGAGCGCTCTCGGAATCGACAAAATCGAATTGTTGCAATGGCCGGCGGATAGCAATAAAACACCGACCGAGTTGGCGTGCTAACTACTAGTACACAAGGGTACCTCAAGCGCATTCAGACTACACCAAATGTACATTGCACAGATTCGTTTACTATTATTGTTTGGTTTACAAACGCAAATGTTTTGCAGCTATTGCAACGGCTGTTGTTTGATTTGTGTAGCTCTCATAAATTTGTTGTTCTTCCGACTTATTGCATACTTCGAACAGAAGATGACTGCATTTCGTTGTTGCGTGGTTAATTTAAACACGACATCGGACCACTCTTCCGGAATGAGGTACAATATATGAGGCGAGACACTAATGGAACAGGTTTTAACATATCCCGAAGCGTCGATTATCCGAAAAATTCCCCCCAAATTACTTCCTNTCCGGAATGAGGTACAATATATGAGGCGAGACACTAATGGAACAGGTTTTAACATATCCCGAAGCGTCGATTATCCGAAAAATTCCCCCCAAATTACTTCCTCGATGGAGAACTTTGGTCGTCCCGAACTGTGAAAAATATGCTGTTAAGTGTTTTTTGTCGCACATCACAAGCTAGCTGCAAACAAACAATTTTTATTTTTTTAAACTTACCGCTAAGCTGCCTTATTATAAGTAGTTAATAACAATGTATGGTACATTACCGAGAGAGCTAGGGAAGACTGCAGTTCATCTCTGCAGTGTTAGTGAACACTGAATATATCCTAATTTGCGTACCGTTTTTCTTCCTCCAGTGAACTGTTAAACTGGACAAATGGCAATCAGCAGTGCTGTCCGGTAGCGAGTTCATCAATCGCGACACGCCTTTTGTCTATCAACGTTTTTTCGTCATCATCGTGTTGAAGGCTCCTCAGACGGTACTCTCTCGCCCGTCGAGAGTCGCGACACGCTCCTTATTGACCTGAAAACCTTATTTGCATAAACTTGGTCGTTTTGCCAGCAACGCCGCATGGACGTTTGTTGCAGTATTGGTGTGGAAAGGGAACGGGTAATGTGGAGGAAGATCCTTGATCGATTCCGTGCAAAAGCGATAATTTGAGCGCAATAAGGAAAAACAACCTTATTGACCGACTTGATGAATGAAACTGATTGATGAAAAATAAAAGTGAATGCGGACAACAGCTGTCGCGGCGTTGATGTCGAACGAGTTATACCCCCTGCACGCGGCGTTCTATCGCAGCGAAGCACCCTAGTATGGTAATAAAAAGTTGCCTCGCACGCATAGCGGAACAAGTTTCTGATTGAAGCATTTGAGCAATTAATTCAATATTGAAGACCTTGAGAAAAACCGAGTGGAACGGTTGCATGACGACTGGTTCCGCAAAATAAAAAAGCCAAACGCACAGTAGAGCAGTGGGAGAGTACGACCCGATAGACAATCGGTCGAGTATGTCGACCCGGCTGGTCGGCTACACGGCGTGTGGCGCCTCAATTTTGGCCATCTTTTTGTGTCTCACTTACGTACCAGTACTGTGGATCAAACTGAACAATATACGATGTGTGCTCGATTTGAAGATGGATGAATTCAAAGTGCTCGAGCACGACATCTGGTCGGAACTGATGCAAGCCCGCATTAATGTGCCAAAGCCGCGCAAGGAGCGCCAGGCCGTCGCCCAGTGCAACTGCAACAGTGGCCGCATCTGTCCTCCCGGCCCTCCAGGCCAGGACGGTTGGTGCAAACCTCATAGAGTAGAAGCCGGTTATATGCAGCCCGGCGATATGCAGCTTTTGGCTAGCTTCCTAGAAGCTGCATATCACCGTGTTCTGCTGTAGGAACAATATTTCTTTACTGAACGATTCGAATTGAGTAATCTTGAAGAAATATGATCAACTTAGATGACGTCTTTGTCCACTATGGATTGATATCTTGTCGCGTACTTGCAATTCATGGATTCGCTTTTGCACGGCGTGAAGCCTGAAATTCAAGCACGCGATACATAACTGAGATCTCATTTGCACAAAACTATTATATAATCTCGAACGCTTTTAGGAGAGCCAGGAATTCCGGGCAGTGACGGTGTTCCTGGATTTTCTGGGCCGCAAGGAGACCCAGGTACTGTGCCACCCAGGATGATAACATTTGCACCCGCAGAATGCCGAAGATGTATGCCGGGAGCGGTGGGTTCGCCAGGTCCCGCTGGCTCTCCTGGACCTCCTGTACGTTCATTATTATCTTACTGTCTAACCATATTCTTTGCTCACTGAATTTCACGTTGCATTTAGGGACCACCAGGACTGAGTGGAAACCTAGGCAACGATGGTCGTCCCGGCTGGCCAGGAGAGGTACGTTCGATTCTCACAATAATTCAAGCAGCCACAAAATGAGTGATATACTTTTGAAGCCCGGTCCGCCTGGATATCCCGGTCAACCCGGCCTACCCGGCTACGACGGCCAGGTAAGGCCTTCTAATAAGTCCCTCTTAACAGCATATAATATGTTTACATATTAAAGCCTGGTGTGAATGGCGAGCCAGGATATGAAGGACAAAAAGGACCAAGAGGTTATCCTGGTCAGAGAGGACCTCCAGGACAGGTAAGCAGCGAATGTACTCGACTAACGCAGCTAATCATTGCGATTTAAAGCCCGGCCAGCGCGGACAAGATGGCTACCCTGGACGGCTGGGCGAACAAGGGCAACCCGGCCCTCCCGGACCCCCAGGACAGGTAAGAATTAAAGAAATCAGTTGACGTGTATTATGGCAAAAGTTTAGCCTGGCCAGCGTGGTTATCCTGGCGCAACCGGCCAACCCGGAAACGAAGGATCTCCCGGCCTCGACGCTCAATACTGCCCCTGCCCCAAGCGATCAGCGTTCTGGATTTAGAATTCAATTTGTTCCGGATTTAGAATCCGTGCGCTGCTACAGTCTCGAACGAACGAGCTTCTAGAAAATCGACCCGCTTTGCGACGCAAGTAAATAGCGTGATATTAGTCTTATAAACAAATGTCGACGCTCCTCTCTGAACATCAAAGAGTATATAATTATTTTATTAGCCGATTCATTAGTCGTCACTGTTCAAACATCAGCGTGTTTGAGCTCAAAAGTCAAGTCACCGTTATACATTGAACAATGCAGCGACACAACTTGACCCTGAACAAGAAAACAATCAGGCTTAGGAAAAAGTTGAGCGGAGACGTTGAAGCAGTTTCCACCGTCGGCAGTGTTGATTGCATCGTCGCACATTCCGTGCAACTCGTAGGAAACGAGCACGCCATGCGCATAGCCTTCCGTTTTAACGGTGGCGTCAACGCTCGCGCTCTGTCGCAGAAACCGCGGGAGCCGATTAGAGTCGGCATCCAAAGCTTCTTCCAGATCGAGCATCATCGCGTCAAATTCATCGGTCAGTCGACGGTGTTTGAACGTCGTCAATTCAATGTCTTGCTGCAGATGGGCGCAGAAGGGGCCGAACGCCTGGCGCACGTGGACTTCGCACGTGTTGGCGCTCGATAGAACCGTCGCTCGATTGAGCAACTGATCGCTTTCGATGAGCGCCGCTCGCACGACGATCTTGGACGGAATGACGCGGTCGATGCGATGCCTGACTCGAGTGAATGCGACTTGCTGCAGCGAATCGCCGCAAAGCAGTCCGCTATGAGTGATCGGTAGACAGATGACGGCGTCGATGGCGGCGGCGGGGAGAGAGTCCATCTCGGGGTGAATGGAGATCTTTGAATTATCGGCGAAGAGGTCGGCGTAGACAGAAGTGGTTTCTGGAGGGACGCCTTCGACGACGGTCAGAATGAAAGCATCGGGCAGAGTGGTGGAAAGCGCTCGCGTTACGCTAGGACAGCGCGCGCAATCGAGCACTTGAGCTATTGGCCGAAAGGCCGTCGCTGAACGCAGCCATTTTTCCACAGCCGTCCGTAGCGTTTTGTCGTTCATCAACGCGATCGTCGAACAATTGGTCACGTGACAATGGCTTGAATCGATCGACGCCTACAAATTAGATTAAAACTGATTACACAGTTCGTCGCCGTAATTTCTCACTCACACATACCCTTTGAAGAGAACAACGGAACCAATTGTCGCGAATGGCAACATTGAGCTCAGTGGACTCGCCAAGTGACAAGTTCAGAGATGTGGGCAAAGGAAAGATTGCTTGTTCCCAGCACAAAGCCGATCCAGGCGGCGACTCAAGAACAATATCTGGCGTCAAATAGGCCCTGAAAATCAGGCATACTTCACTATACGCAATATTTGCCGATCAGTAGCAAGAAATCTTAGTTCTTCGAAAGTCAATAACACTGCTTTCTATCAATTTACGCACTTGAAAACCAGGAATCGAATATCATTTCTTAGTGAAATACGATGTTCAAGCACCGAAAAGCGAGCTCATCTCGCATAACTACGATGCCTGGCAAGATTTGATGTTACTGATTGAAACATTTTGACTATATTTATAAACTAAATTAATCACAATATTTACCTGAACCACGCTATAACTGCGTGCGCAACACCAGACGCATTCACACGTAGATCAAATGAAGTCGAGAATCCTTCTTTAGTTCGGCACAAGTCTTCGCTTGATTGCATATCAATTGAGTACACCACTGTTGGTTCTGTCAGCAAGCGAAAGCCACCTTTCAAATCAGTCACAAACTCTGATGTATAAGGTTCATCTAAATAGGGTTAAGAAAAGAGATGAGGTCGCAAAAATATGATTGTTCAAAAAGTGACATATTATAATTGCTGTCGTCCACGCCAAAACAAGATGTGTGTGCAAATTCTTAAACGCGGGGCAAAAAATCAATAATTCGCAATACAGCACAAAAAATTTTACGGTACGTACATGCAACCCTGTACATTATTTTTTTCTTCACGCTTTAGAATTCGTTCACACACGCTGTTTTGGTATGGACGACAGAAGCATTGCATTTTCTGCCCGTTTAAAATAAGGTAAGATGGAGACAATTGATGAAATAAAGCGTACCACTATCATCCATGCAGAACTTTGATACATAAACTTTGTGCGAACCACTCGTCTCAGGCAAACAAATGTGATCACGGGCGATTGCTGCACATTCCACGACTGCCGCGAGTATTTCTGCCTGAAGCGATTACAACAAATAATCGATGAAATCAAAAGATCAATCATCAACAAACGATTACAAAATATAATAAATAAAATATTCAACCTTGTTCGGAATTACTGCGCCAGTGTTGTTCAGTAGCCGACGCTTCGCATCCAGCACTGCGGAAACAATCCCTTCGCCAAAGAATCCAGCGTCCATCAGTTCAGTTACAACCAGATCAACCTGCAACGTTGCAATAAGCGATTTGAAGGTAATGGAATAGTATTTCAAATTATCCCGTAGATATTAGAGAGGGCCAGTGTCGGTATTTTTGAAGTTGAATGGCGTGTGCTTATTCAGCCACCAACTTCCTAACAATCCACTAATACAAGAGAGCGGTCAAAACGCAGCCGTGTGACTGATAAAATGAATGTTAGTCGATCACTGTGACTGCATGGTGTGACAAAAAAAGAGGTGGCGCTTACCTTTCCATTGAGATCAGCAGGAGTTATGTCGTGGGAATTGCGAGGTAGAACGACGATATTGTCTCGAAGTTGGTTGTCGGCAATGACGCGACGCGATAGGGAGCACATTAGTTGGTCGTGTTCGCAGGCAAAGACGGGCGAAGAAGCGCCCGCTCGAGAAGCCATCACGCTTAGCAGACCCGAGCCGGCTCCGATGTCCAATACCCGGCATTCCCCATTTCTTGCTTCTTTCTGCTTCTGAATTAGTATACTATGCATTAACTAACGATAGGGTGTACAACTAAGCCACTAGCATTTTCAATTTATCGAATTTGTAAACGCTAAATAATAGAAGAGCGATTGTTGTTAATTTCTAATGCTTTTATTTTTATTTGAAAAATAGCAGACTGAAAATGTTTTAAATACATCCTGATTAGCCATTTCTTGCTTTGCATGCTGAACTAACCCGAATAAGTGCATGAATCGTTTAACTGCACTTATGACTGGACCCCGAAGAATTTCGACTGCTACAATCCTAATAATTATACCTGACATGAATCAAATTTCAAATACGCAAACTGATAGAAGAGACTAAATGGCAGAAGCTACCTTGACAAAGTACTCGATCGCCGAGGCATACGCTTCGTTTCTCGCGCGGTCGTTCAGCATGCGAAAATGCCATTGATCGACGAGATGCGTTCCGAGATTGGCAAGATTCCGCTGGGCGTCGATGCTCGGTTCGGCTGCTTCCACTGCCTGCAAGAAGCAGTCGGCTGCATTCGATGTGTGCCCTGAAAATGCATTAGCATTTCTTCTCTTTCTCGCTCTGAAATATCACCTCCACTTAAGTAAGGACATTTTCGATATCAAACAGGACATTTTTTTCATTCAAAGTGAGCATTTTACATCCTGATTTGTATGGGAAAATGTCCTTGTTAAAGTTGAAATGATGAAAATCAGCGAATCGAACCGTTTGAGAACCACCACTCGCCGAAAGCGTTGAGTACGTCACCGCAATGAGGATAGAGTTCGCGCGATAAAGCGAGGATTTGAGCGACATCAGTTTCGCAGTTTTCACTATGACGCAGTTGACGAAGGTGACCGCCGAGTGCGGAGAGGAACTCTTGCCTCAGCGATGAAGCCTTCGTCGGCAGTGCCTTGATTATGCCCATGTAGTGCATCAACGCCGTTGACGGATCGTCCTCGGACGCCGCTCGACGCGCCTCCTTCAGCGAGAATTTCACCATTTTCCGATTGCTGTCCGACTTTAATTCTGTCGCCGTTGCAATCAATCGCTATGACAGCGTAGACCGATGTTAGGCAAGAGACGGTTCACTCCGTTGACTTATTTCAGATGAAGCATAGTCTAAATAACTCGGTACAAGTTGCTTTCTACCGATGTCGATCGATTGAATCACATTTCAATCGAGTCAGCTTACTCGATCTAAAAACTCTTGGCGAATGATTGATTCCTATGGCTGCAGTTCAAAATTCAAGTTTTAAATTCGGCCACCGCCTTTGACGGGTAATTGACTCGTCAACGATCGTATTTCAATTTCGCGAAATTACAGTACCTTGCACCACTTGCAATGACGTTGACATGACAAGACTCAAGAATTATTTATGTCATTACAGGTAAAACTGTTGTCAGACCGATTTGCAGATCGTCAAGGTCCACGTCAGACAACATCGACACTCGAATTTGTTGACTCTTTGACGTACCTGTAAGCTAAATTTCTCGACAGACGTTCGGCATGGTGAAAAAAATTAATAGCGGTAAGTTGAGAGTTGATAATATTATGTGCCAAAACTTCTTCCTGTCGGACTTGTTCATGTGCATATTTCTTTTTCAGCGGGCGAAGTAGTAGAGCAGTCCTCACCGTTGGACTGGTTTTGGAATATGATCGCATTCATAATAATATTGTAAGCAGAGCTTTCAACAATCTGTCAGTACTATCCGGTACAATGCACGCAAGCGTTGCAGTTTCAAATCGCTCTTCAGTCCGAACAGTAATTCGCGAGGCGACCGCTACGACACAGCGGACCGCCGCGATCGCTTCCGGGGCGACAACAATCGGGGCAATGGCGACGGCGGCGGCGGAGGCGGTGGAGGGGGCCTGGGTGGCCCTCAGCGTCGAATCGGGGGACTCAATCGTGGCAGCGGCGTGGCGCCTCCACCAACCGGCGGCGGTTGCAGCGGCGGCGGATGCGGACGTTGATCGACTAGCATTTGCTGCTGTCGTCTCAATTTCATTTTCATCTATAGGTGACAATGGTGCGATCACTATTTGATGTGCTTTGAGTGAAACAAAAATGAGCTCTTGCGCTGATGAGTGATCGCTATCTTTGTTTTCTGCGTCTGCATGGCTTCCTTCATAAATAAGTTGACCATTTTTGTCATCTCAATCAATATAAAGCACACACATACACAAATCTTACGAATCCTCAATAAACTCACGATAGTAATGTCATCGTGAAAACGCGAAATGGTGAGATTGCGAGTCATGATCATAAATACCGTAACGAAGACATGGGTTTTGATAGTTCAGGGAATGGTTGTTGCTTGGCCTGCGGCCACTTTCATTGTTGTTACTGCATGTCATCCGTGGAATGTGATGGATGCTTCACTCGCATAAATGCCGCCTTTTTCTGGTTGAGTTAGTAATGATCATCGTCACGATGATCGACATCGATTTCTGTCTCTGTAATTGAGACACAATTACTAACTGAATTCATAATTTGGTCGCGAAGTTATCGCTGCTCTCTGAGGAAGAAGAATGGACGATAGCTTGCGAAGAAGGTGATTGAAACGACAGAGTGGACGCGCAATGTCGAACAATAATGGCGTCTTGCGGCTGTTCGACGAGATCGCAGAGTAAGTTGCGGATAGATTCCGTCGTCGTCTACTCGAGTGCTCGTTGAAAAGAGACGACTACGAACTGAGATAGGACAGTAGAATGAATCTTTAAATTGTAGACATGATTCTGACGATCTGTGGTTGTTCGGGCTGGGCGACAGAAAGACGGCTGATCAGGACTTATCATATCAGCAGCGGACGCCGTCGCCTCGTCGCAACTTCGCGCCCAGTCCGCTATGCAATATTCCTGTCCGCGAAGAAGAACACCACCACACTCCGCAGCCATTTTCAATCTCACCGTTGGTCGAGGAGGAACGTTACTATTCGGACTCCTATGCGACGGTCGCGAGCAGTTCCCAGAGGCCACCATCTCGTAAACTGATCGCGAATGGCGCTGATCTCAATTGCGTTGATCGTCCTACGACCTCGTCGGCTCTTTCGCTAGCAGACAGCGATGGCGCCGAAGTCTTTCCCCCAATATTGTCACCCGCTGAGAGTTTATCAGACGCGAGTCGCCGCCAAACGACCGCTGTTCGATTGCCATCCCGGCCACCAAACTCGAGGCCGAACGGAGCTGTTCAGTTGCAGCAGCGAGTCAATTCCGCGGTTAGCACGCGCCCCCAGGATCTCCGACCGTCTGTGTCATGTGATCTTCAGCCAGGTTAGCCACCGAGTTTTACTTCTTTTGTGGGGTGCGGTCGGACCAGCGATAGTTACGTCATGTCCGCGGTGATATCTACTCATCCTCACTCTTGTTATCCCTTCTGACAGCAGCCGGTCTGTTCCCCCACTGCTCTCATCCTTTTACCTCGCATCCTTTCCTATTGTACGACCGCGCAGATCTGTATAAATTGTTGCCCCAAACCCCAACAACTTCCTTGTGATATTTTTATTTACCCATTTGCTTTTATTAACTTACATCGTCATTGTTTATACCGGTACTTGTGGGACCGGCCAAAAATTACCTGTATAAGCGAACGTCGGTGTATGGAAAGATACGCCCAGGGACCGGCCAAACTTAACCGGTATAATCGAAATACCGGTTTCGCTTATTCCAGCATAAACAAATTCTACTGCAATCCTATTTTTATCTTCAATCATTGTACTATTCAGTCTGAATAATTTCAAAAAAGCTTATCTTTAAATAAATTTAACAATTAACTTAAAATTAAAGTCATTAAACAGATTTAATCAAAATGCCTTTTCTTTCGCTAATAATAATCTTTTTCAGCGCCGCCGCAGCAGCAGCAGCAAGCGCCGGTAATTCAGGCGTCACAGTTGGCCGGCTGTCTTCAGCTCGTGAATGGACAGCTAGTCGTACAAGCACAACTGCAGCAAGTACAGACACCAAACGGGATGATGACGGTGGCCGTGTTGCCGTCGATGAATCGCCTGCAAATGGCGCAGAATGGCGTCCCTCAATTAACTGCCACACCCACCCCATCGCCTCAGAATCAACAAATTCTTCCCACGCCGCCATCTGTTGTGCTAGACAAGTAAGAGAATGAAAATGTTGGAATCGATTTCATATCGTGCACTTTTACCTACGTCAGGGGTTAACGCAATGCTAGAGAATAGCCGGGGAGTATGACTTTTCAGGCTAAAGTACGCGATGTGAAATCGATCAAGTGTCAGTGGCTTTTAACTTATTTATGGGCTCGTCATGCTGAGCCGTGGCGAAGCGTCAAGGGCTCGTACGTTTGGCAGGTTTTGTGCGCGTTCTAAACATCAGGCGATTCTAAGTATCATTACTTCTTTCGCTTTTTGCGTTTTATAATTTCGAAATTTTAATATATACCGTTCGACGTTAAAATTGGTTAATAAGACTGTACATGTGCAAAATTATCATGTAGCAGCAAAGAACCTGCACGACATATGAAAGCTGATTAGTGGTAGTCGAAGCTTCCAAAAAGGGTCTGATACACTTGCGCCTATCTCTCCTCATGGGCCAGGGGTACCAGCCGCCTTGCGCAAGTTTCGACGAACCAATCCGTGTGTTGCCGCGTAGCACAAAACGACTCGCTGCAGATCAAAAAAGCCGCGCTCGATAATGCCGCGCCCTTTGAACGGAAGTTCCCGAAAGCGGCCGCCGATCGCGCCCGTGAGCGCGAAGAACGCTCAACCGGCGCAGCAGACGATGAAGACGCCGTCGTCGGCGCAGTCGGGCATGATTGTCCGTTTGTCTTCCGAGAACGCGGAGATCGTCAACCGAATCAGCGGCGAGATCGCCCGGCTGCAGACCGACCAGAACAACAGCGGCCTCGACCACTCTGACGTCATTCGCCAGCTTGAGCAGCATCGTGCGCGTATTTTTGGCGAGGCTCTCCGCACTCAGCACAGGTTCGTTATTTTAAGCAAAGGGCAACTTCTTTCGTCTTTAAATGAAAGAAACGTACCACTTATAATCTTCAAATACTTTTTATGAGCTCTGGGGCCAATTTTATAATACTGTTGAGAATTAAGGCGCACGTAGATTGGTCAGTTTCGAATTTAAACCAATGGGCGCGCGTCTCAATTCTCAGCAGTTTTATGAAATTGGCCCCTGGCTGCGAATTATATAAGTTCATACTGCAATTAAATTTTCGCTGGGCAGGTTTTCATAGGTAGCCGAAGACAATGTACAGTACACTCCTTTCAGGTAGGAGTGGGTGGAGTTCTCCTTTAATATTAAAACTTTAATTTCTTCGCCGTTGTTGAAATACCAATTGTGTCTTCAGCGTGCAAGCGCCTCAAATAGCTCCTTCGCCACCGCCGCCACCTCCGCCACCGCCTGTGTGCAGGCAACCGAATCAAAGAATCGTCTCAGTGAGTTGATGTCTACCCTTTTTCAGCAGTGAACAAACGCATTGATTGTTTTTTTGCAGATCAATGGTCAAAATTACCTCATGTTCGATGGCCATCCGTTGGCGTTGCATTCCGCTTCGGCCAATGAATCTGTCGCAATCTCTTCGTCGCCGTCTATGCCGTCTGGCCCTTCAGTGGTAATTTCATGCTGCTTTACGTTATTCCCCCCCCCCCCCGAATGGAAACATTTATATAGTCAAAAGATTCCATTGGGTTTGAAGAAATCTAAGATAGAATGTGGGAAACTGCTTCAAAAGTCGATAGCACTTCTTTCTATCAATTTTCGCACGTAAAAATCAAGAAACGATAATTATTCTTGGTGAGATATCGTGTTTTCGCACTGATAAGAGCGAGCCCATCTTTGCTAACTATATTTCCTGGCGAGATTTCCTGTTACAGATCGAAACATTTTGATTATAGCAATCGATGGAGTCGCTACCTCCGACACCAAATGGGCCGACGGGTCCTGTGATATCTGAGCGGAATGCAAAGCGATCGGCGCGGCCGTCGCGATCTTCCGCCACCTTTTCAAAGTCGACGACGCACGCGGCGAACGCCAAACCGAGCGATGCGCAGATTGCGAGGCGTCAATCGCAGTTGAAAGCTGAGCGCACTAATAGGTGGGTTCTTTTTTATACAAGAGTGGATCAACTGAAAACAATAATTTCGCAATACCGCAGTCAATTGCGCAGTATATCGCAAAATTATTGTTTTCAGTTGATTCACCCTCGTATATTTGTTTGATGGTTAGAAACATGTCGCTGCAGGTTGCGAGAGCAGTTCGCGGCGCAGTCAGACAGGTTGGAAGCGGTGGATACCGTGACGCCATTTAGCAGTTTGGGCGACGCCGTCGAGCGCTTGCTGCCCTTCCACGTCTACGATGAGCCCGAGTTCAACGCAGACGCCCTTCGAACTTGTACGTCATTGTTCCCCCTGTTTTCGATTTGATTCACGAGCTGATTTCAGTTGATGATAATTACCTGCGATATTCCGCTCGTTTGATGTACCAGAAGAGGATGCTGGAGCATCGTTTTAGAGCCGCTCTCTACCGCGAAGCCATGGTTCGTATTATTTGAGCCACGTAGATGGTACGCCGCACATTCCGGAATTGCGTTATTACACGCCATACGCGCATGCATGCGATACTGCATAAAATCAACGCATGCGCGTGTAGCGTCTTATAACGCAATCTGGAATTGTGAGCCGTACCGTCCTCGTACGTTATTTTACAGTACCACGTCGGCTTTCTTTACGTATTAGAATGTCCTCGAATTTTCCTTTTCCTTCAAATGTTTACTGTAGGCAGTCTTATATTTTTGGTTTGAAAAATATATTACAGATATTTTGCAACATTGCTCACAATCCAGCGCGTGGTGTGGTTACTATTCTTGAAAGAGAATGCAAATTCGAGGGGTTTTCTTTGTGGGGAAAACCGGTAGTTTTACACATCACACGCATACTAATTGCAGACGCCGTTTGCGGAAAAGGCAGAGGAAAGTTTGTTGGCTTATCTACACTCGAGGCACGAGCAAGAGCTGCTCGATCGCGACCGAGAACTCGCCAAAGCTGATCTCGGTAATTGTGTCTTCTTCCTTTTTTTAAATAGCCAAACCTCAATTCCCCCTCTTCTTCAGAAGGCTTCGTTGCTCAGTCGGAGATTTGCGCCGCTGGTCGAGCGGAAGGAATGAACGCAGATTTGCAAAACGATATTTTGAATAGCAGGAAGCGTTTCGCGCCGTCGGTGAAAGATGAAGTGGATAGTGATGAGGAAGTGGGCGATTCGCTTACTATTGAGGAAATTGAAGAGGAAATACCAGAAGAGGGACAGAGGGTTCCGTCGATGAAATATTCCCCAATGGAGTCGTCGAGTCGACCACCGTCGGCGATGGAAGAGGATGAGCGCTCTTCGCCGCCACCTAAATCTCCCTCTCCTTCGCCAGTGCGACTGAGGATAAAGCTCGAGTCGCCGTTGAGGCTCGAATCGCCGATTCGAAAGAAGAAAAAGAAGCGCAGAAAGCGTCGCCGACATTCGCCCGCCAGCCCCGACAGGCGGCGGTCTCTCTCACCGGTTCAATCACCACCCCCTCTCCTTCCCGCTGAACCTGTCGCCGCCGATGCCAGCTCGTTGAAACTCCGCTTCCGCTTGACGGCTAATGGAGCGGCCGACTTGGTCCGTCTCAACGCCTTCGTCGATCCCCCTAAGGTCGTTCCGAAACTGAAGATTAGACTCGGAAATGTCCATGCCATGATGACCGCCGTCGCCGCTGAACCATCCCATCCGCCTCCTGGCAACGCCGCCCCTTTCAATGGATTGGAACAGTCGGATAGCGAGAGCGACTCTGTTCGCTCACTCCGCCGCGCGCGGTCCAGCAGCAACGAGTTGGGAAGCGACGCCGGCGTCGTTCAATTCTCACCCGATTCAGGCATGTGACGATTGCTTTCTGATTGGTTATATTGCGATGAATCTCAACGCGGATCTAAAATATCACTGAAGCTTTGAATATGAGCCGAATTTTGTCGCATTGGGATAGTTTAGTTTACCGTGCTTTTTCCTGGACAAGTAGCATTGTAAGACGGCATATATGCCACTTCCACTTCCTATATAATAATTAATATCACACAGCACTAATCTAAAAGCTAGTATATGACAGTATAATATTTAGGTAAATGTCACCATGTGAACATGAAATAATGGCGTGCATATTTCAGATGCCCACTTCAGC